>MDKI01253454.1:0-13254 GCA_005239505.1 Nicotiana paniculata
CCTGCCATGGTCCAGGTCGGACGCCTTGTTACGGAGCCGGTACCGGATCGCATGATATTTTTCTTGGACATCAAACGACCCAAGGAACCATACCAAATGCTTCGAAATGATCAAGTTACATTTTTGGCATTTTATGGCAATTAAATTGGAATTCCGCCAGTCGTGCCTCTATTATCGCCTGCCATGGTCCAGGCCTGACGCCTTGGTACGGAGTAGGTACCGGATCACATGATATTTGTCCGAGATATAAAATATGACCCAAGGAACCATAATTAATGCTTTGAAATGATCAAGTTACATTTTTTGGCGTTTATGGCAATTAAACACAAATTCGGACACTCGTGCCAGTATTATCGCCTGCCATGGTCCAGGCCAGACGCCTTGGTGAGGAGCCATTACCGGGTCGCATAATATTTGTCTGGGACATTAAATATGACCCAAGGAACCATAATCAACTCTTCGAAATGATCAAGTCACATACTTTGGTATTTTATGGCAATTAAACTGGAATTTCGCCAGTCGTGCCTGTATTAGCGCCTGCTAGGTCCAGGACGGACGCCTTGTTACGGAGCCGGTACCGGATCACATGATATTCGTCCTGGACATCAAATACGACCCAAGGAACAATAAAAAATGCTTCGAAATGATCAAGTTACATTTTTTGGCATTTTATGGCAATTAAACTGGAATTCCGCTAGTCGTGCATGTATTATCGCTTGCCATGGTTCAGGCGGGACGCCTTGGTGCGGAGTTGGTACCGGTTCTCATGATATTTGTCTGGGACATCAAATACGGCCCAAGGAACCATAACCACTGCTTTGAAATGATCAAGTTAATTTTTTTGGCATTTTATGGCAATTAAACTGGAATTCCGTCAGTCGTGCATGCATTATTGCTTGCCATTGTCCAGGCCGGACGCCTTAGTATGGAGCCGGTAACGAATTGCATGATATTTTTCTGGGATATTATATAAGACACAAGGAACCATAAACAACGCTTCGAAATGATCAAGTTACATTTTTTGGCATTTTATGGCAATTAAACTGAATTCTGCAGTCGTGCCAGTATTATCGCTTGCCATGGTCTATGCCGGACACCTTGGTACGAAGCCGGTAGCGGGTCACATGATATTTGTCTGGGACATTAAATATGACCCAAGGAACCATAACCAACGCTTCGAAATGATCAAGTTACATTTTTTGGCATTTTCTGGAAATTAAACTGGAATTCCGCCAAGTCGTGCTTGTATTATCGCCTGCCATGGTCCAAGCCGGAAGCCGTGGTACGTAGCCAGTATCGAATCACATGATATTTATCCGGGACATCAAATATAACCCAAGTCACCATAACCAAAACTTCGAAATGATCAAGTTAAATTTTTTGGCATTTATTGCAATTAAACTGGAATTCTGCCAAGTCGTGCCTGAATTATCGCCTGCCATTGTCCAGGCCGGACGCCTTGGTACATAGCCGGTACCGAATCGCATGATATTTGTCCGGGATATCAAATATGACCCAAGGAACCATAACCAAAACTTTGAAATGATCAAATTACATTTTTTGGCATTTTATGGCAATTAAACTGGAATTCAGCTAGTCGTGCCTGTATTATCTCCTGCCATGGTCCAGGGCGGACGCCTTGTTACAGAGACGGTACCAGATATCATGATATTTATCAGGGACATAAAATGCGACCCAAGGAACAATAACCAACGCTTCGAAATGATCAAGTTACATTTTTTTGCATTTTATGGCAATTAAACTTGAATTCCGTTAGTCGTGCCTGTATTATAGCCTGCCATGGTCCAGGCCGGACGCCTTGGTGCGGAGTTGGTACCGGATCTCATGATATTGGTCCGGGACATCAAATTCGACCCAAGGAACCATAACCACTGCTTTGAAATGATCAAGTTAACTTTTTTGGCATTTTATGGCAATTAAACTGGAATTTCGTCAGTCGTGCATGCATTATCGCTTGCCATTGTCCAGGCCGGACGCCTTAGTATGGAGCCGGTAAGAAATTGCATGATATTTTTCCGGGATATTATATATGACACAAGGAACCATAACCAACGCTTCGAAATGATCAAGTTACATTTTTTTTGCATTTTATGGCAATTAAACTGGAATTCCGCAATCGTGCCTGTATTATCGCTTGCCATGGTCCATGCCGGACACCTTGGTACGAAGCCGGTACCGGGTCACATGATATTTGTCTGGGACATTAAATATGACCCAAGGAACCATAACCAATGCTTCGAAATGATCAAGTTACATTTTTTTGAATTTATGGCAATTAAACTGTAATTTCGCCAGTCGTGCAGGTATTAGCGCCATCCATGGTCCAGGACGGACGCCCTTGTATGGAGTCGGTACCGGATTGCATGATATTTTTCCGAGAAATCAACTACAACCCAACGAACCATAACCAACCCTTCGAAATGATCAAGTTACATTTTTGGCATTTTCTGGAAATCAAACTGGAATTCCGCCAAGTCGTGCCTGTATTATCGCCTGCCATGGTCCAAGCCGGACGCCGTGGTACGTAGCCAGTATCGAATCGCATGATATTTATCCGGGACATCAAATATAACCCAAGTCACCATAACCAAAACTTCGAAATGATCAAGTTAAATTTTTTGGCATTTATTGCAATTAAACTGGAATTCTTCCAAGTCGTGCCTGTATTATCGCCTGCCATTGTCCAGGCTGGACGCCGTGGTACATAGCCGGTACCGAATCGCATGATATTTTTCCGGGATATCAAATATGACCCAAGGAACCATAACCAAAACTTCGAAATGATCAAGTTAAATTTTTTGGCATTTATTGCAATTAAACTGGAATTCAGCTAGTCGTGCCTGTATTATCGCCATCCATGGTCCAGGCCAGACGCCTTGGTATGGATCCGGTACCGAATCGCGTGATATTTGTCCGAGACATAAAATACAACCCAAGAAACCATAACTAACTCTTCAAAAGGATAAAGTTACATTTTTTTGAATTTTATGGCAATTAAACTAGAATTTCGTCAAGTCGTGCCTGCATTATCGCCTTCCATGGTCCCGGCCGGACGCCTTGGTACGAAGCCGGCACCGAATCGCATGATATTTGTCCGGGACATCAAATACAACCCAAGGATTCATAACCAATGCTTCGAAATGATCAAGTTACATTTTTTGGCATTTTATGGAAAATAAACTAGAACTCCGCCAAGTCGTGCCTGCATTATCGCCTTCCATGGTCCAGACCGGACGTCTTGGTACGTAGCTGGTATCGAATCGCATTATATTTGTCCGGGACATCAAATACAACCCAAGGATTCATAACCAATGATTCGAAATGATCAAGTTATGTTTTTTGGAATTTTATGGCAATTAAACTGGAAATCCGCCAGCCGTATCTGTATTATTGCCTGCAATAGTCAAGGCCGGACGCCTTGGTACGGAGCCGGTACCGGATCACATGTTATTTCTCCGGGACATCAAATAGAACCCAAGGAACCATAACCAATGCTTCGAAATGATCAAGTTACATTTTTTGGCATTTTATGGCAATTAAACTGGAATTCCGCCACTCGTGCCTGTATTATCGCTTGCCATGGTCCAGGCCGTACGCCTTCTTACGGAGCCGGTACCAGATATCATGATATTTATCTAGGACATAAAATACGACCCAAGGAACAATAACCAACGCTTCGAAATAATCAAGTTACATTTTTTTGCATTTTATGGCAATTAAACTGGAATTCCGTTAGTCGTGCCTGTATTATAGCCTGCCATGGTCCAGGCCGGACGTCTTGGTATGGAGCCGGTATCGGATCGCATGATATTTCTCGAGGGAATCAAATACGACCCAAGGAACCATAACCAAGTCTTCAAAATGATCAAATTACATTTTTTGGCATTTTGTGGCAATTAAACTGGAATTCCGTGAGTCGTGCATGTATTATCGCCTGCCATTGTCCAGGCCGGACGCCTTGGTATGGAGCCGGTACCGAATTGCATGATATTTCTCCAACATATCAAATTAAACCGAAGGAACCATAAAAAACGCTTCGAAATGATCAAGTTACATTTTTTGGCATTTTATGGCAATTAAACTGGAATTCCCCCAGTCGTGCCTGTATTATCGCCTGCCATGGTCCATGTCGGACACCTCGGTACGAAGAAGGTACCGGATGACATGATATTTTTCCGGGAAATCAAATACAACCTAAGGAAACATAACCAACTCTTCGAAATGATCAAGTTACATTTTTTGGAATTTTCTGGCAATTAAACTGCAATTCCGCCAAGCCGTGCTTGTATTATCGCCTGCCATGGTCCAGGTCGGACGCCGTGGTACGTAGCCGGTACCGAATCGCATGATATTTGTCCGGGACATCAAATATGACCCAAGGAACCATAACCAAAACTTTGAAATAATCAAGTTACATTTTTTGGCATTTATTGTAATTAAACTGGAATTTCGCCAAGTCGTGACTGTATTATCGCCTGCCATGGTCCAGACCGGACGCCGTGGTACGTAGCCGGTACCAAATCGCATGATATTTGTCCGGGACATCAAATATAAACCAAGGAACCATAACCAAAACTTCGAAATGATCAAATTACATTTTTTGGCATTTTATGGCAATTAAACTGGAATTCAGCTAGTCGTGCCTGTATTATCGCCATCCATGGTCCAGGCTAGACGCCTTGGTATGGATCCGGTACCGGATCGTGTGATATCTGTCCGAGACATCAAATACAACCCAAGAAACCATAACCAACTCTTCAAAAGGATCAAGTTAATTTTTTTTTGAATTTTATGGCAATTAAACTAGAATTTCGCCAAGTCGTGCCTGCAGTATCGCCTTCCATGGTCCAGGCCAGACGCCTTGGTACGTAGCCGGCGCCGAATCGCATGATATTTGTCCGGGACATCAAATACAACCCAAGGATTCATAACCAATACTTCGAATTTATCAAGTTACATTTTTTGGAATTTTATGGCAATTAAACTAGAAATACGCCAGTCGTGCCTGTATTATTTCCAGCAATAGTCAAGGCCGGACGCTTGGTACGGAGCCAGTACCGGATCACATAATATTTCTCCGGGACATCAAATACAACCCAAGGAACCATAACCAATGCTTCGAAATTATCAAGTTATATTTTTTGGCATTTTATGGCAATTAAACTGGAATTCCGCCACTCGTGCCTATATTATCACCTGCCATGGTCCTGGACGAACGCCTTGGTACGGAGCCAGTACCAGATATCATGATATTTTTCAGGGACATCAAATACGAACCAAGAACCATAACCAACGCTTTGAAATGATCAAGTTACTTTTTTCTTGCATTTTATGGCAATTAAACTGGAATTCCGTTAGTCGTGCTTGTATTATAGCCTGCCATGGTCCAGGCCGGACCCCTTGGTACGGAGCCGGTACAGGATCACATGATATTTCTCCAGAACATCAAATACGACCCAAGGAACCATAACCAACGCTTCAAAATGAACAAATTACATTTTTTGGCATTTTATGGCAATTAAATTGGAATTCCGCCACTCGTGCCTGTATTATCGCCTATCATGATCTAGGTCGGACGCCTTGGTATGGAGCCGGTACCAAATCCCATGATATTTGTCCGGGACATAAAATATGACCCAAGGAACCAAAACCAACGCTTCGAAATTATCAAGTTACATTTTTTGGCAATTAAACTGGAATTCCGCCAGTCGTGCCTGTATAATCGCCTGCCATGGTCCAGGCCGGACGCCTTGGTACGGAGCCGGAACGCGATCGCATGAAAATTCTCCGGGACATAAAATATGACCCAAGGAACCATAACCAACACTTCAAAATGGTCAAGTTACATTTTTGGCATTCTATGGCAATTAGACTGGAATTCCGCGAGCCGTGCCTATATTATTGCCTGTTATGGTCCAGGCCGGATGCCTTGGTACGGAGCAGGTACCGGATCACATGATATTTGTCCGGGATATCAAATATGACCCAAGGAACCATAACCAACGCTTCGAAATGATCAAGTTACATTTTTTGGCATTTTATGGCAATTAAACTGGAATTCCGCCAGTCGTGCCTGTATTATCGCCTGCCATGGTCCAGGCCGGACACCTTGGTATGGAGCCGGTACCGGATCGCATGATATTTGTCTGGGATATCAAATAGGACCCAACGAACCATAACAGAGACTTCGAAATGATCAAGTTACATTTTTTGGCATTTTATGGCAATTAAACTGGAATTCCGCCAGTCGTGCCTGTATTATCGCTTGCAATAGTCAAGGCTGGACACCTTGGTACGAAGCCGGTACCGGGTCGCATAATATTTGTCCCGGGACATTAAATATGACCCAAGGAACCATAACCAACGCTTCGAAATGATCAAGTTACATTTTTTGGCATTTTATGGCAATTAAACTGGAATTCCGTCAGTCGTGCCTGTATTATCGCCTGCCATGGTCCAGGCCGGACGCCTTGATACGGAGCCGGTACCAGATATCATGATATTTGTCAGGGACATCAAATACGAACCAAGGAACCATGCTTTGAAATGATCAAGTTACATTTTTTTTGCATTTTATGGAATTTAAACTAGAATTCCGTTAGTCGTGCCTGTATTGTAGCCTGCCATGGTCCAGGACGGACGCCTTGTTACGGAGCCGGTACAGGATCGCATGATATTTCTCCATGACATTTAAATACGACCCAAGGAACCATAACCAACGCTTCAAAATGAACAAATTACATTTTTTGGCATTTTATGGCAATTAAACTGGAATTCTGCCAGTCGTGCATGTATTATCGCCTGCCATGGTCCAAGCCGGACGCCTTGGTACGGAGCCGGTATCGGATAGCATGATATTTGTCCGGGAAATCAAATAAGACCCAAGGAACCATAACTAACGCTTCGAAATGATCAAGTTACATTTTTTGGAATTTTATGGCAATTAAACTGGCATTCTACTAGAAGTACCTGTATTATCGCCTGCCATGGTCCAGGCCAGACGCCTTGGTACGGAGCCGGTACCGAATCCCATGATATTTTTCCGGGACATAAAATATGACCCAAGGAACCATAACCAATTCTTCAAAATGATCAAGTTACATTATTGGCATTTTATGGCAATTGAACTGGAATTCCGCCAGTCGTGCCTGTATAATCGCCTCCCATGGTTCAGGCCGGACGCCTTGGTACGAAGCCGGTACCCGATCGCATGATATTTCTCCGGGACATAAAATACGACCCAAAGAACCATAACCAACACTTCGACATGATCAAGTTACATTTTTTGGCATTCTATGGCAATTAGACTGGAATTCCGCCAGCCGTGCCTGTATTATTGCCTGCTATGGTCCAGGCCGGACGCCTTGGTACGGGGCCGGTACTGGATCTCATGATATTTTTCCGGCACATCAAATACGACCCACAAAACCATAACTAACGCTTTGAAATGATCAAGTTATATTTTTTGGCATTTTATGGCAATTAAATTGGAATTTCGCCAGTCGTGCCTCTATTATCGCTTGCCATGCTCCAGGCCAGAGGCATTGGTACGGAGCCGCTACCGGATCGCATGATATTTTTTTGGGACATCAAATATGACCCAAGGAACCATAACCAATGCTTCGAAATGATCAATTCACATTTTTCGGCATTTTATGGCAATTAAACTGGAATTCCGCCAGTCGTGCCTGTATTATCGCCTGCCATGGTCCGGGCCGGAGGCCTTAGTACGGAGCCGGTACCGTGTCACAAGATATTTTTCCGGGACATTAAATACGACCCAAGGAACCATAACCAACGCTTCGAAATGATCAAGTTACATTTTTTCGCATTTTATTTCAATTAAACTGGAATTCCGCAAGTCGTGCATGTATTATCTCCTGCCATAGTCCAGGCCGGACGCCTTGGTACGGAGCAGGTATGAGATCGCACGATATATATCCGGGACATCAAATACGACCCAAGGAACCATAGCCAATGCTTCGAAATGATCAAGTTGCATTTTTTGACATTTTATGGCAATTAAATTGGAATTCCGCAAGTCGTGCCTGTATTATCGCCTGCCATGGTCCAGGCCGGACGCCTTGGTATGGAGCCGGTATCGGATAGCATTATATTTTTCTGGGACATAAAATATGTCCCAAGTAACCATAACCAATGCTTCGAAATGATTAAGTTACATTTTTTGGACTTTTATGGCAATTAAACTAGAATTCCGCAAGTCGTGCCTGTATTATCGCCATCCATGGTCCAGGCCGGACGCCTTGGTGTGGAGAAGGTACCGCATCACATGATATTTTTTCGGGAGATCAAATACAACCCAAGGAACCTTAACCAACTCTTCGAAATGATCAAGTTACATTTTTGGCATTTTATGGCAATTACATTGGAATTCTGCAAGTCGTGCCTGTATTATCGTCTGCCATGGTCCAGGCCGGACGCCTTGGTACGGAGCCGGTACTGGATCACATGATATTTGTCCGGGACATCAAATACGACCAAGGGAACCATAACAAACTCTTCGAAATGATCAAGTTACATTTTTTGGAATTTTATGGCAATTAAACTGGAATTGCGCCAGTCGTGCCTGTATTATCGCCTGCCATGGTCCAAGCCGGACGCCTTGGTGTGGAGCAGGTACCGGATCACATGATTTTTTTTCGGGAGATCAAATACAACCCAAGGAACCTTAACCAACTCTTCGAAATGATCAAGTTACATTTTTGGCATTTTGTGGCAATTACACTGGAATTCTGCAAGTCGTGCCTGTATTATCGTCTGCCATGGTCCAGGCCCGATGCCTTGGTACGGAGCTGGTACTGGATCACATGATATTTGTCTGGGACATCAAATACGACCAAGGGAACCATAACAAACGCTTGGAAATGATCAAGTTACATTTTTGGCATTTTATGGCAATTAAACTGGAATTCAGCTAGTCGTGCCTGTATTATCGCCAACCATGGTCCAGGCCAGAGGCCTTGGTACGGAGCCGGTACCGGATCACATGATATTTTACCGGAACATCAAATACGACCCAAGGAACCATAACCAACGCTTCGAAATGATCAAGTTACTTTTTTGGCATTTTAAGTCAATTAAACTGGTATTCCGCAAGTCGTGCATGTATTATCGCCTACCATGATCCAGGTCGGACGCCTTGGTACAGAGCCGGTACCGGATCGCATGATATTTTTCCTGGACATCAAATACGACCAAGGAACCATAACCAACGCTTCGAAATTGTTCAAGTTATATTTTTTGGCCTTTTATGTAAATTAAAATGGAATTCCGCAAGTCGTGCATGTATTATCGCCTGCCATAGTCCAGGCCGGATGCCTTGGTACAAAGCTGTTAACGGATCACATGATATTTTTTTGGGACATCAAATACGACCCAAGGAACCATAACCAACGCTTTGAAAAGATCAAGTTACATTTTTGGCATTTTATGGCAATTAAACTGGAATTTCGCCAGTCGTGCCCGTATTATCGCCTGCCATGGTCCAGGTCGGAGGCCTTGGTACGGAGCCGGTACCGGATCGCATGATATTTGACGGGGACATCAAATACGACCCAAGGAACTATAACCAATGCTTTGAAATGATCAAGTTACATTTTTTGGCAATTTATGTCAATTAAACTGGAATTCCACAAATCGTGCATGTATTATCGCCTGCCATAGTCCAGGCCGGACGCCTTGGTACGGAGCCGGTACCGGATCGCATGATACTTGTCCGGGACATCAAATACGACCCAAGGAACCATAACAAACACTTCGATCAAGTTAAATTTTTTGGCATTTTATGGCAATTAAATTGGAATTCTGCCAGTCATGCCTCTATTATCGCTTGCCATGGACCAGGCCAGAGGCCTTGGTATAGAGCTGGTACCGGATCGCATGATATTTTTTTGGGACATCAAATATGACCCAAGGAACCATAACCAAAGCTTCGAAATGATCAAGTTATATTTTTGGCATTTTATGGCAATTAAACTGGAATTCCGCCAGTCATGCCCGTATTATCGCCTGCCATGGTCCAGGCCGGAGGCCTTAGTACGGAGCCGGTACCGGATCACATGATATTTTTCCGGGACATCAAATACGACCCAAGGAACCATAACCAACGCTTCGAAATGATCAAGTTACATTTTTTTGGCATTTTATGTCAATTAAACTGGAATTCCGCAAGTCGTGCATGTCTTATCGCCTGCCATAGTCTAGGCCGGACGCCTTGGTATGGAGCCGGTACCATATCCCATGATATTTGTCCGGGACGTACAATACGACCTAAGGAACCATAGCCAACGCTTCGAAATGATCAAGTTAAATTTTTTGCCAGTTTATGGCAATTAAATTGGAATTCTGCCAGTTATCCCTGTATTATCTCCTGCCATGGTCCAAGCCGGACGCCTTGGTACGGAGATGGTACCGGATATTTGTACGAGACATCAAATACGACTCAAGGAACCATAACCAATGCTTCGAAATTATCTAGTTACATTTTTTGGTATTTTATGGCAATTAAACTGGAAATCCACCAGTTGTGCCTGTATTATCGCCTGCCATGGTCCAGGCCGGACGCCTTGGTACGAAGTCGTTATCGGATAACATGATATTTGTCCGGGACATGTAATACGGCCCATGTAACCATAACTAACGCTTCTAAATGATCAAGTTACATTTTATTGCAATTAAACTGGCATTCTGCCAGAAGTGCCGGTATTATAACCTGCCATGGTCCAGGCCGGACGCCTTGGTACGGAGCCGGTACTGGATCGCATGATATTTTTCCGGGACGTCAAATACGACCCAAAGAACCATAACCAACTCTTTGAAATGATCAAGTTACATTTTTTGGCATTTTATGGCAATTAAAATAGAATTTCGCTAGTTGTGCGTATATTATCGCGTGCCATGGTCCAGGCAGGACGCCTTGGTATGGAGCTGGTACCGGATTGCACGATATTTTTTCGGGACATCAAATACGACCCAAGGCACCATAACCAATGCTTCGAAATGATCAAGTTAAATTTTTTGGCATATTATGGCGATTAAAATGGAATTCCGCCAGTCATGCCTGTATTATTCCCTACTATTGTCCAGGCCGGACGCCTTGGTAGGGAGCCAGTACCAGATCATGATATTTTTCCGGGACATCAAATACGACCCAAGGAACCATAATTAACGCTTCGAAATGATGAAGATACATTCTTTTTGCATTTTATGGAAATTAAAATGGAATTTTGCTAGTCGTGCCAATATTATCGCCTGCCATGGTCCAGGCAGGACGCCTTGGTACGGAGACGGTACCGGATCGCATGATATTTTTTTGGGACATAAAATATGACCCAAGGAACCATAACCAATGCTTCGAAATGATCAATTCACATTTTTTGGCATTTTATGGCGATTAAACTGGAATTCCGCTAGTCGTGCCTGTATTATCGCCTGCCATGGTGCAGGCTGGACGCCTTTGTACGGAGCCGGTACCGTATCGCATGATATTTGTCCGAGACATCATATACGACCCAAGGAACCATAATCAACGCTTCGAAATGATCAACTTAAATTTTTTGGCATTTTATGGCAATTAAACTGTAATTCCACCAATCGTGCATGTATTATCGCCTACCATGGTCAAGGTCGGACGCCTTGGTACAGAGCCGGTATTGGATAGCATCATATTTGTCCGGGATATAAAATACGACCCAAGGAACCATAGCCAACGCTTCGAATTGATCAAGTTACATTTTTTCGCATTTTATGTCAATTAAACGGGAACTCCGCAAGTCGTGCCAGTATTATCGCCTGCCATAGTCTAGGCCGGACGCCTTTGTACGAAGCTGGTACCAGATCACATGATATTTTTCCGGCACATCAAATACGACCCAAGGAACCATAGGCGACGCTTCGAAATGATCAAGTTACATTTTTTGGCATATTATGGTGATTAAAATGGAATTCCGCCAGTCATGCCTGTATTATTCCCTACTATGGTCCAGGCCGGACGCCTTGGTAGGGAGCCGGTACCAGATCATGATATTTTTCTGGGACATCAAATACTACCCAAGGAACCATAATTAACGCTTCGAAATGATGAAGTTACATTCTTTTTGCATTTTATGGCAATTAAACTGGCATTCTACTATAAGTACCTGTATTATCGCCTGCCATGGTCCAGGCCGGACGCCTTGGTACGGAGCCGGTATCGGATAGAATGATATTTGTCCGGGACATCAAATACGACCCAAGGAACCATAACTAACGCTTCGAAATGATCAAGTTACATTTTTTGGATTTTATGGCAATTAAACTGGCATTCTACTATAAGTACCTGTATTATCGCCTGCCATGGTCCAGGCCGGACGCCTTGGTACGAAGCCGGTATCGGATCACATGATATTTGCCTGTGATATTAAATAGGACCCAAGGAACCATAACCAACGCTTCGAAATGATCAAGTTACATTTTTGGCATTTTATGGAAATTAAATTGGAATTCCGCTAGTCATGCATGTATTATCGCCTTCCATGGTCCAGGCCGGAGACCTTGGTACAGAGCCGGTACCGGATCGCATGATATTTTTTCGGGACATCAAATATGACCCAAGGAACCATAACCAATGCTTCGAAATGAACAAGTTACATTTTTGGCATTTTATGGCGATTAAACTGGAATTCTTCTAGTCGTGCCCGTATTATTGCCTGTCATGGTCCAGGCCAGAGGCCTTGGTACGGAGCCGGTACCGGATCGCATGATATTTTTTTGGGACATTAAATACGACCCAAGGAACCATAACCAACGCTTCGAAATGATCAAGTTACATTTTTTGGCATTTTATGGCAATTAAACTGGAATTCCGCTCGTTGTGCCTGTATTATCGCCGGCCATGGTCCAGGCTGGACGCCTTGGTACGGAACCGATACGGGATTGCAAGATATTTGTTCGGGTCATTAAATACAACCCAAGGAACCATAACCAATGCTTCGAAATGATCAAGTTATAATTTTTGGCATTTTATGGCAATTAAATTCGAATTCCGCCAGTCGTTCTTGTATTATCGTCTGCCATGGTCCAGGCCAGAGGCCTTCGTACGGAGCCGGTACCGGATCACATGATATTTTTTCGGGACATCAAATACGACCGAAGGAACCATAACCAACGCTTCGAAATGATCAAGTTACATTTTTTGGCATTTTATGGTAATTAAACTGGAATTCCGCCAGTCGT
>MDKI01068825.1:0-24017 GCA_005239505.1 Nicotiana paniculata
TATATATATATTCTTCATATTATGCTTTCTATTCTTTGGGTTTTTTAGCTTATACTTATATCATAAATGCTTTAGTAGACCTCGGCTTCAATATGCGCGGTTTTTATAAAAGATGGCCCTTTTATATTTACAACACTAATGAAGATGACTTCTCATCTTCATATTGGTGAAAATATATGAAACATGAAGTAAATTTGAGAAAGACTTATTTTGTTTGAACTTTCAAATAAATAATCTTATACGACATTCACACAACTGCTTTTTTTGTAGCAGGTTTACAAATACGGGTGTATTTTTCCATGATTAAATCTATAGCCTTAACCTAGAAACTCGTGGGAGTATTTTGTAGGTTCTTTAACTCTTTACTCCCATTTTCCTCGTGGGCTTGAAGGCCTTTGAAATATTGATATTTTCTTCAAGAGTATCTTCAAGGTTTTAACTCTGGCTAAACTATGCTTTTCGTGGTATACATCGTCTTTCCTTGTGTATCATTCCATATGCATAGTCACCCCAGTGTTTGAGTATTGAATCATGAAATCTCGAACACTGGACCAACTCCTTACTTTTGGTCAGTTTCCTGAGAAATGGAAATACGCACGGGACTCAGAGGTAATTTCTTAGATGATGACCGCATAACCCTTATGCCATCAGAAATATTGTAACATAGACCGGAAATAATTAAGTATTTTGTATGTCTTTCGGGTCTAATATCATTATTTGGTACGGGCCAACTTTTGGCCTATCACTAAAACGGTTAGTAGAATTTAAATGAACAAAATAAAATTGAACTTGCATGCTACCTGTTCGTGGGTATTAACCTTTTTAGAAGTAATACTTCTTCAAATGGACTACATTCCGATGTGATGGTAACACCTTGTCGTTTATGGTTTCCAATTCGTATACTCCTTTCCATAAATTCCTTTAACTCTATATGGGCCTTCCCAATTTACACTCAAATTTCCTGCATTCGCCGCTTTTATTGACCGAAACACCTTTCTGAGAACAAAGTCCCCAATTTTGAAGTACCTCAAGTTTTCCTTCCTGTTATAGTATCATTCAATCATCTGCTTTTGAGCAGCCATCCGAATTAATGGTGATTTTCTACTTTCTTCAGTTAAATCCAAATTTACTCGTGTATGCTTCATTTATTGCCTCATTAGTATGTGTGTATTTCGTTCCTGGTTTGCCTATCTCTAGTGGAATTAGAGCTTCCATTCCATACACGAGCGAAAATAGGATTTCTCTCGTGTTAGTCTTTGTTGTTGTTCAATAAGCCCATAACAAACTTGGTAATAACTCCGGCCATTTTCCTTTTGACTCTTACAATCGCTTTTTTAAGTTGTGGATGATAACCTTATTTTTCGACTCAGCTTGCGTGTTATCTACTGGGTGGCAAGGTGAAAAAGTTATCCGTTTAATCTGCCAGCTTTGGAAAAAAGTCAGTAACTTTTGCACCTATGAATTGCGGCCCATTATCACAAAAGATTTCTTTCGAAAATCCAAATCTATATATTATATTTCTCCAAATGAAATGCATAACTTCCTTTTCCCGCGCCTACCTCCACTCATTTTGAGAAATAATATTTTAGAATTAACAATAATTATACCTTTGCCTTGGCTCGAGGCAATGGTCCTACGATATCCATCGCCCACTTCATGAAGGGTCATGGTGATATGACCGAATTCAACAGTTTTGCCGGTCGATGCATATTATTAGCGTATCGTTGGCATTTATCGTACGTTGCTACAAAGTTTTCTGATTCCTCTTCCATTTTTGGCCAATAGTTGTTGATACCCAAGTTTTCCCTCACATTTTTATAAGTGTCACATATGCTTTATTTTGCATTATTACCTAATTCATAGGGTTCATATAAGTATTTTCCATGTCTTTCCATAATTTTGAAGCTTTAAAATGGATTCCTTACATTTTTATTACTTGAATATGTATTAATTCCCTTTTTAAATTATTTTGTGATGACTTAATCATCCAAATTTATTATTTGAATTCAAATATTTGTTTCATAATATTTTATATAATTATATTATCATTTTAAGCTATTGTACATAGTTGTGAAATAATAGTCTATATGTTGCGGAAATTACATTTGATTATATTATTTGTGCCAAATATTATTTTATATTTTTATAATGTTAAACTATTATTTTAAAGGCATCTTACTACATAAATAATATTTTTATTTTTGTTAATAACCTCTTAAAAATTATTTTTCGTGTATTTAATTTGTAACCCAATTTGGAGCCAATTTCGGACTAAATCTATCAGCCCACACGCCAAGCCAGCTCAATAACCCTAAAACCGAATACAAACGATCCTTGTGACTGAACCAGTCGCGACCAGCTTCAGATGACCCACCCCGCCTATTCTTTAATCCAGACTGTTGATCTCTCAACGGTCAACGGTCCACGACAACCCCACCTTTTTAATAACATCTGCCCCAAACCCTAGTCCCATTCTTCAGAGACAACCACCTTTGAACCCTCCCTACTTCTCTTATCTCTTTTGAAGAACCCTAGCCGCCTCTCCCTTAACTCCCTCTCCTAATCTTGCTGATAATGGGATTCCCCAATTATTCTCTTACCATATCTTTGTTTCTCCGCTACTGTTCACACGTTTATGGTATTACTTAGGTATTCTCCCAATTTTGGCAAATACCATCTTTATATCAGACTGGAATCAACCTCAATCTTGGAGATGTGGACTCGTCCATGTACATGAAAAAGGGCCTAATTCTTCATACCCGTTGGCCAATTTTCGAGTATTAAACCCTAACTAGGGTTTGGAGTTTGACTTCATTCCAATCCGGTTACTTACTGATTGCATGTGCTATTTTTGTTCATGTTTACTTGATTTCTTTCCTTGTTTACTTGCCCGATTCAACACTATATAAACCCTTTTCCCGTCTCCCCTAGAGGGGAATTTTTATGAATTAACTGCTATTACTGCCACTATTCTCTCATTCCCACTCATTCTATACTATTCTAAGACTTCGATTTTGGCCAGATGAAAGCCAAGGCCCTCCGGAATGTATTCATTAGCCTCCTCCGGTGCAAGCACTACTCGGAGCCCACTTCGAGGCTCTTGTGAACTCTGAAGCACTGTAAATTTTAGGTTTCATTATTCTCCTACAATTGCTACTATTCCTGAGATTTTTAGTTTCTCATTCTTTAATCGCATTATTTTCAACTCGTTAGTACCATATACTCTTGCAATTCTACTTCTTTCTATTTGTGTTTATGTTATGCGCACTAGTGCTACTAGGATTTCCCTGAGTTAATTTCAATATTATGCCACTTCGTATACAATTGTGCTTGTTTAGTACTACTCTGTAGTTCCACTAGCTTCAGTTCTATTCATGTCTTGATTTAACTCATATGTGGCTAGCTAAGTTGATTCATGATGCCTGCCTGATTCAAAATTAAAACATGATTGATGCTTGTTTCACCGTGTTTTGATTTCCTGTAATAAAACCCTTAGGAAACTATGTCTTTGCTCAGTGTTACTCTCTTCATGTTGAATCCTTATGCATAACATGTTGTTTCTCTGCAAATTATGTGACAATATTGTCTAAATGCTTAGCCTAATAAGTTCTTTTGCCACTGTTAGCCTTAATACATGCCCATTATAAGTGTCCAACCTAATTGATTGCTCATCTTCATGTTTAAGTATAACTGATTACTTAAGGTATGTTGCTTATCATGAATCCATGACTTAGATTCTCTTAGGGAATTAATGCATGCCCAGAATTTTTTTGAATGTGTGTTTGCTAAGACATTCATGTACAACCTGTTACCTCCCTGAAATCACCCTGTGATTATATGGAATCCCTATGCCAGTTGGTACGATTCCAAGACAGACTTGTTTCTTTGCTTTAATGTTGTGTTCTCACTGACTGCTTAAGACTCCTAGGGTGAATTCCAATATACGTTTAGCATATTCTCCCTATGTCGACTAGAATAAGTCTTAGCCTTATTCATGTGAAGTATATTTTCCTCACTAACCTAAAGATTAGCTTATTCTCGTTTGTCATGGATGCTTACCTATTGGATTTAGAACATTTGTGTTATTTGCCTGAACATTTCACATGTTAAGTTCTACGACTTAATTGTGATCATTAGGCTCTCTTGTCATAGTTTTTCTTGTGAGATTGTTTCCCCTTTATTTGTTCTGATTATGACTCTTGTTCTCCATGTCAAGAATCATACATCTAGAGTTTTACTGAGATTAGTTTGGAATCATGTCTACCTTGAATTTTTGCTTTTGCTATCCTATGATGTTTAAACCTGTCGTTGAGAGCTTGTTTCTATCTATGCCATATGTGCTTGTAAGGGATTTTTTGTCGCCTCATTTGTGTGTCTTGGTCTGGAAACCTCTACTCTCTGTCAGCTATAGTCTTAAGGGATAAAGTCCCTAAATCTTAAAGTTTGTTTAGCTAGCCTAGTACTTAGTTTATTACTTGTGTCGTTATGGCTATTTTATTCCATGGGAAAACAAGGCAAAGGTCTTATGGTTTGGGCCAGTTGTAGGGCTAGTTGGATACTCAGAACGGAAGCATGTTAATAACCACCTGGAGTGTGGGTATGTTCATCACCTAAGGCTCCAGGATTAATTGAAGGCCTAGAAGTCGCCGCTGGGTATTCTGTATTTACGTTGGGCCTGTGGTGCTTTTAGTTGGGTTTGTGATCATTCTTTCGAGCTTGTAATTATTTTAATCTAGGCTTGTAAAAATATTTTAACAAAAAACTGGGTTGTTAATGATATTGAGGGGAAACAAGTATCTTATAATGCTCGCATAAACGGGTAGAGAGCATGCCTATAGGATCTTCCTGCTTTATTTTCTACCTTGTTCGACATGCTTTATTTATGTAAACACATAGAAACCATGACTATAGGAAATCACACATTTTAGATAACTTGTCTAATACTTGTACACTATTCAAGGCATGTTAGTTTGAGTAAGTGTTGTACCTGTTTCTATGTCTATTTCTGTGCACTATTAGACAACATATTCATAGGAACCAAACGCCAATAACTACTTGTTTAGTTATTAGATAGCATGCCTATAGGATGGAATATACATGCTTCGATTACACTCATCTATATACCGTGACTATACGGTTAACTAATTAATCAGCTGCTTCTGCTATTTTGATTGTAGCGCCCTACTTAGACAACATGCCTATAGGGATAAGAGCTATAAAATCAAGGCTAATTGTCAGAAGTTAGAAATACCGCATATAGGATACTCTCACTCACCTATAAGTAATGTTTATGAACTTAACACTGTCAACACTGGGTTGTCGATCTGTTTCACTGCCTCATTGCGCAACATTTATATATCATGCCTATAAGGTTTGTAATACCTATGCTCTGAAAATTTAGAAATAACAACGTTGTTTACAAATGGTGAAAATCAGCATCACCTACAAATTATTCCTGTAGGACTTAACGACCAAAATGTCTCTGAACTCTAAAATTGTCCAGTTCTGCCCGCGTGCATTCCTTGCATATGTGTGGAGGTAACTTGAGCCATTTGTTGTCTTTATCTGAAGTCCTATATGTTTTGAATGCGGGATTAGTTTATCATTTCGAGCAACCTAGTTAAAGTCTACAACCACTCAAATAGAGGTCCAAAGCCTCCTGGACCGCAGGTATGGGATGGATAGTGCACGCATAGTGTGCGCTTTAGAATTGAACTAGAGCGCCTTTAAGTAATAACTTCAACGTAGTAATTAGGTAGCATGAGATGATAGTCTGTGCCCTCTGAATAATATGAGCAACCCCCTACCTTAAGGGAGTTGTGACGTATTATTTATCTTGCACGGAGTGATCCTTTAGGCTAAAAACCTTAGGACCCCCTTTCTTTATATACTTGTTATTTACGCGTAATCACCCAACATAGACAAATGTAGTTGTATCCTTGTAATCATTAAAAATTTGTACTGATTCTCAATGTGTTATTATAATACTCTTTGACTTCTATATTTCCCTTTATTTATTCGATCACCTAGCCTAATAACATAATCCACATAACTTAAGATTCAGTCGTGACCCACAATTGTGGACCTCGAAGAGTGACTAACACCTTCTCTTTGAGATAATCTGAGTCCTTACCCGATCTTTAGTGACACAGACTAGTCAAATGGATTTATTTGCAAAATGGTGCCCTAACGCACCTTAAAAATCATTAGGTGGCGAATCTTCTCTTTTAATACCTTCTTAAAAGAGTTGTCACATGTCAAATACCACTTTCGCGAGAAAACGGGGTACGACATCATGGCGACTCTGCTGGGAAACCCCATGTACTTAGGCTCTTACCATAACAAATTTGACTTATATGGATTACTTGCCTTATTTTCCTATATTTGTTTAAATTATTGTGACATGCGCATCCTTTCCCTTATTCTTCTTTATTTGTTTAAACTGCTATGACATGTACATCTCTCCCCTCATTCTCCTTTATTTGTTATGACATGTATGACCTCTCTCTATTTATTTCATCGTGTCTAATATTACTATCATGATTCTCTCATCCCTATTTCCCTACTTGCTTCATTACGTCCTCGCATATTTTCATGAGCTAAACTTACTTCTCTTTTTGTCTTTCTTTTCTTTTCTCTTCTTTTCATATTCACATTTACTATGTTATTTACCGTTTTGTGTATTCTTATAATGCAAATACTTAGATATGTGCTACTATTTGTGCATAAAACATGTTCCACAGTATACTCCACTCGTACCTATTATCAACATAGCAGTGCTTGATGAGTGTCCGCGCTTTCCTTAAATCACCCCTTTTTAAATTGGAAAGGCTTAGTTGCGGTAGACTAGTTGTTCAGCAGTGCAGTCGATGGTCCCGTGCCTTTCCCTCTCAAGTTTTCCACTTGAGAGTACCAGTCTAGACCTTTCTAGAAACTATACTCTGATTTAAAATGTATATGCATCATGCTAAATCTAGTACGGATTGAGATGTCATTGGCATAACAACCCACTTAGATAAAACCTTGTTCAAAGTTCGATGGGATTTCCACAATCCCAATGTACACTAACATATTATGTGCATTACCTGGATAAAATATGCCAACATGTTGATCATTATTGCGTAAGTAGTCGAACTTGGAGGGGGAAACGGCTAAGTCTTATTTGTTTGCAGAAATGAAGCACGAAATCCCCAGGTTTGATATGGTGTAGGATATCCCGCCTTTGCTACTTGACTGGTGGAAAGACCATGCACCTTGTGATAAAAATCATATGAGGAGAATACTTGGTGACCTGCCATTTTTATCGAACATTCAACCAAATAGAGAATTGACTGAGGCCGCAACCATGTTATGGGATGAGAAAAAAACTGTTTTTCGATTTAGCAATATGGAAATGACTCTTCTCCTGGAAGAAATAGGGGTTTTTTCCAAGTTACCATGGATAGTCGGGTGCTGCTAGTGCCAGAAAATCGCGCTCCCCGCAGTTTTCTGAAAAATATTGGGTTTTAAGAAGAATGATGAACTGCTTTGTCTAAAGAAATCATACATACCTTTTGTGTTTCTTTACGAGCTTTATATGCATAGCAATTCATATCGTCTTCCTCATGAAGAACTAGCCATTACTTCTTTGGGATGAGTGCATCGCCGAGTTTATGTTTTCATTGTCTGCTTCCTAGGGTTGTTGAACTTTCTGATGCAAGGAGGAATAATTCATACTCGCTTAGAAATGGTCGCCAGGACCTTAATGGATGGTATCGAAGGACAAACTTATACTATCATCCCGATGATATTAGCTGAGATGTACCGTGCTCTAGATTGGTGCAATCATGGGTTTGGACACAACATATGTTGAACCAAAAGATCAGTGTGGAAGGAGAAACTATTGAGCTAGACAGGTATCACGTCGGCCATATGTACTACTATCTATCATGGTTAGACGACGATGTAGCTGGGGAAGTCAAACCAGGAGTCAATCTGAAGGATAGGATCATAGATGAAGTGGTCGAAGCACATGTGAAGTACAAGAGGCTACACAAAAGGGTGTTCGATTCCAAAGCCAAGAATCTGGAGCAATACAAAGTAAATATGGAGGCAATCAGGGAATGGAAGGAGATTGCCACTAAGTCAAAAGACATGTTAGAATGCTTAGAGCAATGGCTAATGGATCTAGAAGGAATAAATACTTTGGGATTGTCAGGGCATGGACGACGATAAAGGAGGAAAGCTGGCAAAAGCTTACTTATTGCTAGACATGCGTGATATGGGGAACATGATTGATGGGGTCATGAGAGCCAAGCTCGGAGAGGGTCCTTCAAGGACCAAGTAGATTAGGAGATGATGTACTTTACTGCTTTCTAGCTTAGATTAGATTTCGATGTAATAAGGCCTAATGCCATTAGTGATTTTATTATAATTATCGATATAGTGAAAGTTTGTTTTGGCTTATTTTCGCATTAATGAAATGAAGAAAAGTTTGCATAAATTTTCTCCAAGTCTATGTGTCGCTTAGGCTTACCTCAAGCACAGTAAGGTCCCCCAATTAGGATGCGAATTATTGCATGACCTCGTGAAACGTGTTTAAATATTGCGAACACTCTTTTATTTCACCTTACTGACTTGGTTACCTTTTTCTTTCTCTTTCTTTTGATTATTCCCATTCCCAAAGGTTGGTTCGTGCATACTAGAATCATCAGCATGCCACACTAGATCCAGAGGTCCTCCACCTCCTCCTCCACCTAGCGACCTGAAAAGCAAAAGCAAGGGCAAAGTGAAAATGGATGATTTAAGTGGTATCCAGAAAGATAATGTTGTTGTGGCGGAAAATGTTGAAACTTCAAATGGTAGAATCACTCCGGGGTAGAATGATTAGGTCTTACGTTTGGGGTAGAAAATCCTTGAACTACAGGGCGAGCTTGAGCAGGTCCGAAATCTTGCAAACCTTTCCCTTACTCTCAATGTTCCAAGCGTCAAAAAGCAAAACCTGACTACCCAAAACAAAACACCGCCACAAAAAACACAAAACCAGAATCCGCCACCCATAGCACCAAATCCTCCAGCACCACACCAGTATCATAATTCCTCACCCCCTCCCACAGAACCTTAACCCACCACCAGTGCAAACCCCTCAATAACACCATAAATACAACCTTGCAATCTAGAGGTATTTCAAAGAAGAAAGAAGTGGGTGTTGTGATTGTGCCCAGGGCCCTAAGTATCCCCTCACGTACTAAACACCTCTACCCACATATCAACCCTCACCCCCAAAATACCAATACCCTTCCACCACCTACCATACCTACAACACTCAACCTGCATATTACCATTCACCTCTACTTGCCCGCCAAAACAACCCAAATCCACGTCCAAATTTTGACCATAGAATTCCTAGACAATACACCCCAATTGTTGAACCCATAGCCCAATTGTATGTGAAACTGAAGTTGCTTGTTACGTCACCCCTATTCCTACTATTGTTATGGAAAATCCTTCCCAATGGATCAACCCAACAAAATATGTGCTTATCATTCAGGCATGAAAGGTCATACCATTGAGGAATGCTGCACATTGAAAGACAAGATTTAGACGCTGATCGACACTAAGGTTATACAAGCAAAGGAAGATGCACCGAATGTCCACAATAACCCTCTCCCAGATCATAGAGGTGAGGGAGTGAACGTGATAGAAACTAACGAATAATGGGATCAAAAAGGGTCCATTGGACTCATTCTAGAGGAGACACTCCTAAAACATCTCCGGTCACCCTCACGCTAGTTGTGGTAAAAACCCAGGCGCGATTAGAAGTTGAGTTAGCTACACCCTTCACTGGAATGGTAGTTCCCACACCATCGTACAAGTCTGATGCCGTCCCATGGGATTATGTTGCAGAAGAAAGAAGAAAGGGAAAAGGCAATAATGGAAGAAACAGGTGCCGCGCAAGGTATGACTAGAATTGGCAGAGTTTACACACCTGAGAATCTGGGAGGAATAAGCAAAGAAGTTGCACTGAAACCGCTTGTTGTTGAGACTAGAACTGATGACCTTTGGAGGAAGATACAAGCAAGGGAATACTCCATTGTTGACCACTTTAACAAGACTCCCGCTCAGATATTTATCATATCATGTTTCAAAACTCAGATGCACACAAGAATGCCTTGATGAAAGTGTTAAGTGAAGCTTATGTACCCACTAGTATCACTAGTGGAGAGATGGCTAACATGGTCGGGCAGGTACTGGAGAGTCACAAAATAACTTTCCACGAAGATGAATTACCACCAAAAGGATTGAGTCGCAACAAGACGTTGCACATCACAGTGAGATTCGAGGACAAGTTCATTGCTAGGGTCCAGATAGATGGAGGTTCGAGTATGAACATATGTCCACTGACCACTCTGAAAAGACTAGGTAAGGATCTATACGAGATACGAATAGGAAGCATGAATGTGAATGCATTTGACAGATCTCAGAGAACCACTATCAAGGAAGTCAACCTTGATCTACAGATTGATCAGACTTGGTTTGATATTGAGTTCCAACCGCTAGATATATCTGCTACTTACAACATATTGTTAGGACAACCATGGATACATGCAGTTGGGGCAGTGGCTTCTATTATGCATCAAGCTATTAAGTTCGGATAGAATCATCAGGAGGTGATCTTTCATTGAGACGGAAGCAACCCTATCTACACCAACTAGATCATTCCAGTCTTTGAAAACAGGAGAAGGTTGGGTGGAGAAACATATCACCGCATTGAGCGGGTGAACGCAACTAAAAAGGATAGATGGTGGGGCAAGAACATAGAAAACATATTGTTGTGGACGGGATATGAACTAGGCAAGGGCCTCGACAAAAAGCTTTAGGGGATCACTAAACCCGTACAACCACAGTATCATGGAACGACCTTTGGACTTCGATATGAATATACCATGCAAGAGTATCAAAATTGGATACCGCCATGGCGCACCCATTATTATCCATTAGAACAACCAGTACCCCCTCTGCACCAGACATTCCGTCAAGCTGACATGATATGGGGATCCGAAGAAGATTAGATTTTGGCCAGTACGAGGGAGTTGTTTCTGGATGAAGAAGACATGGACTGCAGTGCAATTGTTGAGGAGGAGGAGGAGGAGGAGGAAGAACTTAGCATTCAGAAAATGGAAGAAGGAGGTATTATGAAGAACTGAACCGATGCACCATCCCGGGCCCGTCGAGTTCCTGGGTAGCCTGGAAAATTAGCATGACTTATTTTCAAATTGTTTTGAGCATTTAAGACATTTTTAGTTTTTTTTTTTTTGAAATAATTACTCGAGCCATCGAGTCGTACTTGTTGACATTTTAAATTTTTATTAATGCATTATTTCTTTTCATATTTATCATTATCTTTCTACATTCTTTTTAGCATAATTATTAAATATTCTGATGAACCTATGACTGTGACATGTAATGAGACAATGCAACATAAGGATAGTGATTCGGAAAATCTTGAAGATGATGTAATACCTGAGGAAATTTTCAAAGAAGTAGAGAATTTTGAAAACAAACTGAAGTCTAATTTGGAGGAAACTGAGGTCGTTAACTTAAGAGATTTTAAAACAGTTAAGGAAACTCGTATAAGCATTCATCTATCACCGTCAGAGAAAGAAGAGTACATCAGGTTCCTAAAGGAATATGAGGACATCTTTGCATGGTCCTACGACAATATGACTGGGTTAAGAACATCCATAGTAGCTCACAAGCTACCACAAATCCCATGTGTCCACCGGTAAAGAATAAGCTCAGAATATTCAAGCCAGATATGAGTTTGAAGATAAAAGAGGAGGTCACCAAGAAAATATTCTCTGAGCGGTCGAATACCCAACCTGGTTAGCCAACATTGTGTCGGTTCCAAACAAAGATGGGAAAGTTAGAGTATGTGTCGATTACCAAGGTTTGAATAAATCAAGTCCTAAGGATGATTTCCCGCTGCCTAACATACACATATTGATTGGCAACTGTGCCAAGCATGAACTCCTATCCTTTGTAGATTGATTGGCATGATACCATCATATTTGGGTGGATGAAGAGGATGTCAAAAAGACCGTCTTTATCATACCATAGGGAATATATTATTGTAAAATATTGCTATTTTGTTTGAAGAATGCTGGGGCCACCTACATGAGAGCCATGACGACTATCTTCCATGACATGATACACAAGGAAATAAAGATATACGTGGACAATGTTATCATCAAATCTAGAAGGAGTTAGGATAACATAGCAGACCTAAAGAAATTTTTCGATCGACTTCAAAAATACAACTAGAAGTTGAACCCTGCAAATGTGCCTTAAGAGTCCCTGCTGGAAAATCGTTAGGGTTCATCATCATCCGCCAAGGTATTGAGCTAGACCCGTCAACAATCAAAGCTATCCAGGACTTTACACTACCAAATAATAAGAAAGATGTGATGAGTTTTCTAGGGCACCTCAATTATATCAGCTGTTTTATAGTATAATAAATGGTGATATATAAGACAATCTTCAAAATTCTGAGGAAAGATGCTGCAACCAGCTGGACTAAAGAATGCCAAAAAGCTTTCGACAAAATCAAGGAGTATTTATCTACACCGCTCATGTTGGTCCTGTTAGAACTAGGAAGACTCCTGCTACTTTATTTCTCTGGGTTGGATGGGGCCTTTGGCTGCATTCTAGGATAACATGATGAAACTCGAAAGAAGAAGCAGGTGATATATTATTTGAGCAAGAAGTTCATGTCTTAGAAGACCGGTACTCTTTGTTGGAACGCACCTGTTGCGTTTTGACATGGATAGCCTAGAAGTTGCGACATTATTTTTGTGAATACAATACATATCTCATATCAAGGATGGACCCGCTAAAATACATCTTTTCGAAACCCATGCCTACGGGTAAGTTAGCAAAGTGGCTAGTGAGTTCGACATCATCTATGTAACTCAAAAGGCAGCCAAAGGGTAAGCATTGGCTGATCACTTGGCAGAAAATCCCGTAGACAGAGAATATGAATCACTGAAGGCGTATTTTCCCCACGAAGAGGTATCATTTATAGGAGAAGATATTATCGAATCATACGACGGTTGGAGGATATTTTTCGACGGAGCATCAAACTTCAAGGGAGTGGGCATCAGAGTTGTCTTAGTATCCCAAATCGGTCAACATTACCCGGTATGTGCAACACTCAGGTTCCCAGGCACCAATAATATGGCAGAATACGAAGCATGTGTCTTAGGACTTAGATTGGCCGTCAACATGAACATTCAGGAGTTGCTAGTAATCAGAGATTCTGATTTATTGGTGCACTCTGTTCTAGGAGAATGGGATACTAAGAACACAAAAATATTACCATATTTGCATTGTATTCAAGAGTTGATCAAGAGGTTCACAAAGATAGATTTCAAACATGTTCCAAGGATTCAGAATGAGTTTGCAAATGCATTAGCCACTTTGTCTTCCAGGATACAACTTCAAGATAATAATTTCATCGATCCTATCCCAATAGGAAATCATAAGAAGCCACATTATTGTACTCATGTTGAAGAAGAGTTTGATGGAAATCTGTGGTTCCATGACGTCAAGGAATACTTGGAAAAGGTAGAATTTAAATGAAATGCTACACACACTCAGAAGCGCACGCTCCAAAGATTGGCCAATCATTTCTTTCAGGAAATCTGTATAGAAGAACTCCTGACTTGGGATTACTGTGATGTGTCGATGAAAAGGAAGCATCTATATTGCTTGAAGAAATACATGCCGCAACTTGCGAACCCCACATGAACAGTTTCGTTTTGGCCAAGAAGATATTAAGAGCAGGGTATTTTTGGATGATTATGGAAACTCACTTCATCAAATATGTTCAAAAGTTTCATCAATGCTAGATACATGATGTTATGATACGAGTACCGCCCAACGAACTCAATGCAATGAGTTCTCCCTAGCCTTTCTCTACTTGGAGCATGGATGTCATCGGACCAATTGAAGCCGCTACTTCAAATGGACATAGGTTCATTTTGGTGGCTATAGACTACTTCACAAAATGGGTTGAAGTCGCATCCTATAAGGATGTAACTAAGAAGGTCGTAGTAGATTTTGTTTGGGATCGCATTTTTGTCGATTTGGAGTTCCTGAGTCAATCATTACCGACAACGCTTCCAATCATAATAGTGACCTGATGAAAGCTACCTGCCGCAAATGAATGGAGCCGTAGAGGCCGCCAACAAGAACATCAAGAAGGTATTAAGGAAATTGCGGACAACTACAAGAAATGGCATGAAAAAACTATCGTTTGCTTTGCCCGGGTATCACACCACTATTCGCACGCCCACTGGGGCAACCCCCTACCTACTAGTCTATGGTACCGAGGTCATCATCCCTGTAGAAGTGGAAATTCCTTCCTTAAGGATCATACAAGAGCCCGAGCTCAGTGATGCGGAATAGGTATGGAACCGATATGAACAATTAGCTCTCATTGATGGTAAAAGAATGAACGCAATGTATCATGATCAACTCTACCAGAACAGAATGCCAAGAGCTTTCAATAAAAAGGTTAGGTCAAGGCAATTCACACTGGGGCAATTGGTGCTGAGACGAATCTTCCCATATCTATATGAAGCGAAAGGAAAATTCTCACCCAACTGGAAAGGACCTTATATGGTTCATCGAGTACTAACAGGAGGAGCCCTTATACTTGCAGAGATGGTTGGAGATATTTGGCCAAAACCTATCAATCAGACGCAGTCAAGAGATACTATGGTTAAGGCTATGTTTCCACCTTCTATTTGATATAACATGAACTACGCTTGACCTCATTCCCGTTTAATAGGGGAAACGTAGGCAAACCCATGGGTTCGGTCACATCATAATAAGATCTTTATTCTCCCCTCCGCCATGATTAGAAACTGGAGCAAGATCTCGAGTTGGCCCGATCTCATCGTATTGTCAAGGAATGTATCATCAAAAGTATGCATTTAAACTGGGGCAGGATTTTTCGAGTTATGGAGGTTACAATGTCTCAAAAGCATGTCACAGTCATCAATTCAACAAAATTATATGCTCTCATGCATTATCACATATTTCAAACAACTACATTTTTATATAAACAATTTATCACAAATGCATGTTTTTCGTGGTAGACAGACCTTAACCGGGGTGACTCAAATAAGACCTCAAAACACAAACAAAGGCAAAGCAAGGAATCGCGAGCACGAACCAACCTTTCACCCCTCCAAACTCACAATTTTCCTTTGGATACAGGCACAAGGAATATAACAAGGATGTTTGCAAATATATGCACAAAACAAGATCACAATCTTCATTTTGACAGAAGTCACCAAGCACAAACGTGCCAAGCTAATAAATACTTTGCCCTCTCACATTTAATCATTGCACTTCTTGCATAGGGCTAAGAAATGCCCCCATTCATTGCATAAGGCTAAGCACTGCCTTTATTTGCATGAGACTAAGCATTGTCTCCACTCTCCGCATGAGGCTATGCACTGCCTCCATATTGCATAAGGCTCAACACTACCTTTCTGGCATAAGGCGAAGTATTGCCTTCCCTTGTACGATACTAAGCATTGTCTCTGTTCTTTGTACGAGGATAAGCACTGCCTCCATCGTTGCATAAGGCTAAGAACTGCCTCCATTATTGCATAAGGCTAAGCACTACCTTCCCTTGCACGAGACTAAGCATTGTCTCCGTTCTTTGTACGAGGCTAAGCGCTGCCTCCATCATTGCATAAGGCTAAGCACTACCTTTCCTTTTATGAGACTAATAATTTTCTTTGTTCTTTGCATGAGGCTAAGCATGTATTGGTAAAAAAGAGTTTCACACAAAAGCCAGCTTTTGACAACTCAGCCAGTCACGTGGACACAGGAAAATGCGACAGCTGGACGTGACTCCTTGAAGAGATACAGTACAAAGATGCATGATTCAGTAAACCCACAAACTTATCAGCCACGGGAAATTCAACTTGATCAAAACGGGAGAGAGGCACGGTCAGAATGAATCTAGACAAAGCTATGAGCATATTCAAGGACCCACAATTGATTACTCGAACGTTATGTAACTGAACCCCAATTACCATTACCCTTTGTAACGCCTCATTAATGTCATAATTAGTCATTAATGAGTAACCATAGCAAGAGTCGTACGTTGTAAGAATCTCCTATATAAGGAAAGAGAATACAACTTGTAAAGGCATCTGATTCTCGAATACAATCAACTTTATGTTTCTGCAATATTGTCTATTATTCATTTTTCTCCATTATCTTGATTATCAGTAACCCGTATTCATCTTAAAAATAAGCTTTAGTGAAAGGGCCTAATTCTTTGGTTAAACAAATTGGTTCCGTTACCGCGAATTTGATAATCTTTGTTTACTTATTAAGCGATATCCTCTGAATTATGTCAAACCCCAACGACAACAACCAGTAAAAGAGTGGAACCCCAGTTCCATCATCTTCAGGAACCCCATGTGGTTTGAGGGAACAAACCCCATAAAGATCCAATAACAACAATGGTGATAATGATCAAACTGTGGAACAAGATCATGTATAGAAAATGATTGCAGAGTATGTGAGTCAAGCTTTGTAAGAATTTGCGAGAGGGTTACCGGCAGCGTTACCTACACCGCCGATGCCACCCCCAATAAAACCATCACCATGGAAAACCCTCAATCTGGGTTGGAAAACTCAGGAAGAAGAGATACTCCTAATGAATCTCTCGAAACGAGACCAGGTATATCTAATAACTCTGAATTAAAAAATTTACTACTAACCATGTAGAAACAGATGAAGGAGCAGAATGGTCGCATCGAACAAATTCCTGGAGTACCACCTATCATCAAAGGCATCGATGTTGATAGATATTCTCAACAACCTTGGAAGCCAAGTGCGACACCCTTTCATATACCCAAGAAGTTTAAAATGACTGACGTTCCCAAATATGATGGAACAACTGACCCACGCGACCATGTGACTGCTTTCACTACTAGAGTAAAAGGCAACGACTTAACGAAACAAGAGATTGAATCAGTCCTTGTCAAAACATTTGGGGAAATACTTACCAAAGGGGCCCTAACCTGGTATTCTCTTCTCCCTGAAAATTCTATCGACTCTTTTGCTGAGCTTGCAGATTTGTTTATAAAAGCACACTTTGGTGCACAAAAAGTTGAGAAGAGAATGGAAGACATATTCAAAATAAAACAAGGAGACACGAAACTACTTCGTGAGTTTGTAGACAGATTTCAACGAGAAAGAATGCAGTTATAACAGGTACAGTACTAAACTCAGAATTGAAGAAGATATCATTGCTCGTTCGAGAGATGAAGATCATTCCAGATCCAGACGTCCTGAATCAGATAGAAGATCAGGTAAAAATAGGTACGATCCTTACTTAGGACCCTCGGGACACGATATCCGCCCCAGATTTAAAAACACTAGGTCGGACTACAGACCACAAGGAACAGACGTGGTCTCATCCTCGTCAAGATCCAGAAAAGATCGAGATGAACGGCCTAGAGGTAGTACTCAAATTAGGAATCATACCTTTAATGTAAGTACTAGAGAACTTGTCTCAATATTGAGGAACATGGGAGACAAGGTTAATTGGCCCAAAGAGATGCGGTCAAATCAAAGTAGAAGAAACCTAGATCACCGGGGTGAATTCCACAACAATCATAGGCACAAAACTGTGGATTGCAGACTTTTACAAGGTGAAGTAGAAAATTTATTAAAACAGGGCTATTTAACAGAATTGTTTAGTGATAAAGGTAAACAGGCATATATGAGGAACAGGCAGGAGCCCCCAAAGCCTCCTTCTCCAAAACAAACTGTTAACGTAATACACAGAGGTGAAGAAGTAAACAGAGTGATTTTCAAAACAACCACGAAGTTTACAACTACACATGGAAAACGGGATCATGGAGAAGACGATATAACCTTCGATGGTGCAGATATCAATGGATTAATGCTTCCGCACAACGATGCTCTGGTAATATCTTTACTTATTGATGACACTAACGTAAAAAGAGTGTTGATTAATCCAGGTAGTTCAGTCAATATCATTTTGCTAAGAGTCGTGGAAGAAATGCTACTGGGGAATCAAGTAATCCCAAAAGCACGAGCCATATCAGGGTTTGATAAGTCTACAATTATAACAAAAAGGAGAAATTTAGCTTAGCACTTATGCTGAGGGAGTGATCAAAAGTGCAAGGTTCCAACTCATCGATACTGACATGGCTTATAATGTAATCATTGGAAGGCCATTGATCCACGACATGAAATCGATACCCTCCACGTTGCATCAGGTAATTAAATTTCCCTTTGAAAGGGGGATTCAACAAATCAAAGGAGATCAGCATACTGCAAGAAATATAAACTCTGTGGTACACTACAACAAGAAAATAGAGGTGGGGGATAAGGGAATCTCCCAAGCAGGTAACACAGCCCAAACAAGCATGGAAGAAATTACTACTCAAGTAGGTACGGAAGGAATTATCGCTGAAACATGTATGAAAGAAAATACTTACGAGAAGGAAAATCAAGTAACCACGGAAGGTATACTATACCACACAAAAATGGATTCCAGACCGGACGTCAAACAACTATGGGAGAGCTCGAAGCTGTTCCATTATCCGAACAAAAGCCTGAGCAGAAAGTGTATATAGGCACAAGGCTAGACCCTGCTCGAAGAGGTAACTTGATTGATTATTTAAAGGCTAACGCAGACTGCTTCGTGTGGTCCCACTGAGATATGACAGGCATTCCACCAGAAGTGATGACTCATAAACTATATGAAGATCTATCCTTCGTACCTGTTAAGCAGAAGAAAATAAAGCAAGGACCATTCAAGAACCAAGTGATCGAGGAAGAGGTACAGAAACTCTTGAAGATTGGTTCGATACGAGAGGTAACGTACCCTAACTGGTTAACAAACACCGTGGTAGTACCTAAAAAGAATAAAAAGAATGAAAAGTGGAGAGTATGCGTAGATTATACTGATATAAACAAAGCATGCCCCAAAGATTCATTCCCATTGCCTCATATAGATCAAATGATTGATGCCACCGCAGGTCATGAACTATTAAGCTTTCTAGATTCATATTCTGGTTATAATCAGATTAAAATGGATCCTTTAGACGAGGAAAAAACCTCATTTATCACGAATAGGGGGACTTACTGTTATAAAGTTATGCCTTTTGGCTTAAAAAACGCTGGAGCCACCTATCAAAGGTTAGTGACTAAAATATTCCAAGAACATATTGGAAAGACGATGGAAGTCTATATTGATGACATGTTGGTAAAATCAACACAAGCACAATACCATTTCCAGCACCTCTCTACTGCTTTGATATTTTACGCAAGTATAATATGAAGTTAAATCTAGAGAAATGCGCTTTTGGAGTTCAATCAGGCAAATTTTAGGGTTTCCTTGTATCAAACAGAGGAATAGAGGTAAGTCCCGCCCAAATTAAAGCCATAGAGGAAATACCTGATATTTTAACAAATAAAAAGGAAGTTCAAATACTGACAAGGAGAATAGCAGCTTTGGGTAGGTTTATTTCTAAATCTTCCGAAAAAAGTTTTAAATTCTTCTTCTCAAAAAGCAGAATCAGTTTGAATGGACAGAAGAATATCAGCAAGCCCTCAAGAATCTGAAGATTTATCTATCGAAAACGCCATTGCTTTCAAAACCAAAAGAAGGGGAAAGATTGTACATCTACTTGGCTGTCTCAGAAATTGTTGTAAGTGTAGTATTGGTAACAGAGGTAAACAATCACCTATCTATTATGTAAGTAAAACTTTGCTAGATGCTGAGACTAGATATCCACATCTGGAAAAGTTAGCCTTAGCTTTAATAATGGCATCTAGAAAATTACGACCTTATTTTCAATGCCACCCAATCACCGTTGTGACCTCATATCCTTTAAAAAATATTCTGCATAAACAGGAATTGTCAGGAAGATTAGCCAAGTGGGCCATAGAATTAAGTGAGCATGAAATAATCTATTAGCCTAGGATTGCAATTAAGTCTCAAATACTAGCTGATTTTGTTACTGACTTTAGTAATACCATTGTATCTGAAGTAGAAAAAGAGTTACAACTCTTTAACGGTGTTAATCCAGGCCTATGGACCTTGTTCCCCGATGGTTCTTCAAATATAAAAGGCGCCGGCTTAGGCATAGTCTTGATATCACCCACGGGTGAAAAGACACGGCAAGCTATAAAGTGTTATCCTATCACTAACAATGAAGCAGAGTACGAAGCTGTTATTGCAGGGCTTGAACTCGCACGGGAGCTCTCAATCGAGCAAATTGTGATCAACAGCGACTCCCAACTGGTAGTAAATCAGATACAGGGGACTTACATCGCTCGAGAGACTAGAATGCAACAGTATCTTGAAAAAGCACGAGAGCTCGTGAGACAATTCAAAACATGGAAGGTAATGCAAATACCTAGAGAGGAAAATGCAGAAGCAGATGCATTAGCTAACCTCGCAGCAGTCACGGAAGTAACGAACAAAGACAATACAATTGTCGTTCAACTATTTCATTCAATAATAGACCAGGACAGGAATGAGGTAATTTTCAACCACCTAACCTGGGACTGGAGAAACGAAATTCTTAATTTTTTGCATAATGGCACCGTACATGAAGACAGGAAAGCGGCTCAAGCACTTCGCCACAAAGCCGCACGGTACTGCTTTATTCGCGACTCACTTTTATCGCAAGATGTTCGGAGGACCCCTAGCTAAATTCCTCGAACCTAACCAAACGGAATTTGTGATGAAAGAAGTCCACGAAGGAAATTGTGGAAATCAATCAGGGGCAAGATCCTTAGTGAAAACACTAATCAGAGCAGGATACTATTGGCCAATATGGAAGAAGAAGCCGAGAATTTCGTATCCAAATGTGACAGATGCCAAAGGTTTTCCAATAACATGCATCGACCAGCGGAATTATTACATCCAATAATATCCCCATGGCCTTTCATGAAATGGGGTATGGACATAGTGGGACCTCTTCCCACAGCTAAAGGACAGGTACGGTTTTTACTCGTACTAACCGACTATTTTACAAAATGGGTAGAGGCAGAAGCGTTCAAACAAGTGCGAGAAAAGGAAGTTAAAAGCTTCTTATGGCGAAACATAATATGCCGCTTTGGAATACCAAAGGAGATCGTGTGTGATAATGCCCCACAATTCATAGGCTCGCAAATCATAGTATTCTTCGAAAGTTGGCAAATCAAGCGGATCACTTCAACGTCGTACCACCCCGTGGCTAATGGTCAAGCTGAGTGAACGAATTAGGTCATCATCAACAATCTAAAGAAACGGCTGGATAAAGCCAAAGGAAGTTGTCCTGATGAGTTACCAGCTGTACTATGGGCATACAAAACAACTTCAAAAATAGCCATGGGAGAAACTCTGTTCGCACTTATTTATGGCTCAGAAGCCTTAATACCAGTAGAGATTGGCAAACCAAGCATAAGGTTCTCAACAGCCATGGAAGGTGAAAACGACGACAAATTAAAGACCAACCTGGACCTGCTCGAACCACGGAGAGAAGCAGCATTGATACAGATGGTACTTCAAAAACAAATCATAGAGCGTTATTACAACCGTAAAGCTCATCTCAGGTACTTTAAAATTGGGGACTTCTTCCTCAAAGAAGTCTTTCAATCAACAAAAGAAGCAGGTGCAAGAAAGCTAAATCCAAACTGGGAAAGACCTTACAAAATCCCAGGCATAGCTGGGAAAGGCGCCTATGAGTTGGAAGCTATGGACAGCAGAGTTCTACCAACAAGTTGGAATGACATCCATCTAAAGAAGTATTACTTCTAAAAGAAAAGAATACCCACCGTTAGGTATCACACGTTCGATTTTATTTTGAACATTTAAAATTTTTTACTAACTTTTTTAGATGATAGGCACAAAGCTAACCCATCACCAGATAATGATATTAGACCTGCAAAGACACGAGGAAATAACACAATTCCCGGTCTAAGGCTACACTTTCTGATGGACCTTTTAAAAGGGTTAAGCAGTCATCATCTAAAAGACTATATACCTTCGAGTCCGGAATGTTTTTCCTTTTCAGGAAAAGGACCACAAGGAAGGAATAATCAAGTGCTCGAGATTTCATTCTTCAAAGCTCAAACACTTGGGGGCCTATACAGTATGGAAGGCTAAGACGAAGCAAAGAATACTATCAGAAAGTCAATTGCTCGAGCCTGAAGACCCATCTACCCAACAAGACAAGTGACACGAGCAAAATCAAAAGAAATCTAAAGAGCCATCCAAATACAAAGCCTAATGCAAAAGGCAAAAACCTTTGAACATATTCAGGTTGAAAGGCAAAATGTTAGTCACGAGAAAGAAATGTACATCTTTATACTTATTCAAAACTGTTGTAACAAAAACAGTTAGGGGTAAAAGATCATCATCAATATACTCATTCAAAAAACTGTTCTCGAATAAAATAGTTATGGATGAAAGATCTAAATCCTTGTATTTGTTCAAGAAACTGTTATCAAATAAAAACAGTTACGAATAAGAAAACATTTCCCTCGTACTTATTGAAAAAATGTTTCCTAAACAGTTGGGGGTAAAAACCCCAATCTTTAATAAAAATGTTACTAGTAAAAAATAGTTGTTTCCTTGTATTAATATCGAAAAACTATTACCTATGAAAAACAGTTACGAAAAGAGTATATCAAATCTGTTAAACAAAAAAAGTTGCAAACATGAGTTTTAGACGATAACCAAACACATGTAAAATGTCATGGAAGTTCAAACAAAAAACTTTCCTTGGAAACATTCTTAAACATGTGTAAAATTCCTATCACTCTATTGCATTATCATGAAGTTGAGACGTCTTCTTCATGTCAATTATAAAGGGTCCTCTTCCATAAACTATGTCTATTACAAAAAGGCACACATTTAATATGACACCGTGCCTATTATAAAAAAGGTACGAGTAGTCTAAAGCATTCCACATGCAAAACTCGAAGGTAAAACTAAAACCTCAAAAAATGAAGCATGCAAAAGACTTAAAGAGTGAAACACAAACTCAACAAATGTCGAACTAACATTTACATATTAAAATGGCTAAAACTAAGTATTAACTTATACTTAGCCATATAAAATTTTTATATATACATTGTGGTGCCCCTAAGTTATCATTTGGGGACTTAAAGGAAATCCAAATTTATCCCTGATGGGACTGGGGGTAACCACCAATTGATACAAAATAAAAAAAAAGGATAAACCAACTAGATATTTTCAAGAGAGGGGTTGAATTCAGTGGCAGAAGGAGCGGGAGAAACTGGGGATGAAGAGGCATGAGCGGTTGGAATTTCACCATCGGGTGAAGAGAGGTTATGACCCTATTAGGCCTTCTACATGGCTTCCTTAGACTAAGGTCAAAACCCTATTGACTCATTTCCATCAATGTGTCAAGGCGAGAATTCATATACGCCCAGCTCACATCGACATCAGCCACCTCTTCCAAATCTTCATAATCTTTTGCCCACACTTGAAGCTCAGCTCTCAACCCGTCCTTCTCTGCCTCCGCAGCTTCATGGCCGGCCCTTAATGGAACAATCGACTCCTCTAAAGTTTGAGCTTTTTCTAAAGCCCTACGAAGATCTTCATAAGTACGAGTGAGTGATTGTACTAGCTCGCCTGAGTATTCTTCCTTCTGCCCCAGCAAGTTCTTCAAGTCTCTAATCTCTTCTGAGGCACGGGACAGCTGCTCCGCGAATGAAGACTCCAGAACACTCTTATCTTTATCAACTTTACTGCAAGAAGCCTGCTCCACTGCTAGTTCTGCTGCCATAAGTCTCTTTTGCCGCTTCAAGGTACTTCTTTCCTCTTCTAAAGCATCCATGTCAATCCTTAGGCTATCATACTTTGCTCTCCAATTATCAACTTCTGCCTGCAACTCTCTTATCTCTTGGTCTGTGTTTGAAATCCTCTTCATAAGATCCATGCCTATAAGGTT
>MDKI01260121.1:0-67500 GCA_005239505.1 Nicotiana paniculata
ATGAACGATGAAGGAGTATGAGATAATTACATCTTTGGAGCGTTGGCTCAAATTAATATATGAGATAATTACATCCTTGTAGCATTGGCTCAAATTGAGAAATGAATGATGAAGGAATATGAGATAATTACATCCTTTGGAGAATTGGCTCGAGTTATAGAATAAATCATGGAAATGAAAGTGAAAGAAAGAGAAAGAGTTATTGATGTGTTACGGCCATACTGAAGTAAAGTATTCGGAATGATGTGTTCTCTTATTTTGTGAAAACATAAATATTTTCGTTCATCGTTACAAATCAAGCAAAGATCATCCATCCCCTGTATTTTCTTTATTCTTTTTTTTCATCTAGCCTTATAGACAAGAAAAACAACTGAAAATGAAAAAAAGCATTGGTTTGAGGAATTAGTCCTTGGATTGATTAAGAAAGAGACCAACTTTTTTCAGCACGACCATAGCATTTTCACTCGTAGGAGCAAACAAATGAAACACATGATCTTCATCCTTAATTTCCATAACCTCCACTGTCCCTTCCACCCACTCCTCTCTAATAACTCCTTATAGTACAATCCCCTCTATTTTAACGGTTCTTTTCCAACAACATAAACAAGTACTTTGACACACCCTAAGCTAGAATGATGTGTTTTCTTATTAACACATTACTTCCCATTACTTGCCACCTAGCCAAAATGAATAAGAGTCATTTGGTTAAGAATTGGCTTGCTTCCACGTGGGGGTGGGATGGGGATTTTAAATCTTTTTTCACTAATTTATTAATTAATTAGGTAATATCACGCTACCCGGTAATTAACCAATTACCCGCATAATTAAGAATTGTCTCAAATTATTTAAAATTCTACTTATTTTTAATATACTTTATACACCTTACTATTACCATCATGTGGTACCATATAACATTAATACATACACTATTATTATACTAAAATATCCATATAAAAATACATATATTTTCTCAACTTCTAATTTTTCTAATCTCATATAAAGAGTACAAATTCTCGTATGCTTAATTCTTAAAATGCTAACCTTATTTTCTTGTGAAGAATATTTTCTATCTTTACAATAAATAAAATCTCATAAACTTCATTAAGAAATGTCTCCAATCCTTTCAAGGACTTCACATGGCCCATCTCCTCTTGGATCTTATTTGGATCTTCGTTTGGCAGGAAATCTTTCCTTCCTAAAGTGCACCGAAACTAAATCCTCAAGCTTATAAATAAATAAAAAATCTCGTTATTTTACACCTCACAATATTACGTCAATGTTACACTCATCAGTATTACTATGATGTTACAACCCGTAGTATTGCACGTTGGATTTATCGTAAGATAATTGGCATCTTTTCACGGATGAGATTATTTTTGAGATTATAAGAATTTATGCTATTCATAACAGGTGATAAATAAGTGCCAAGAAGGTTAGAGAGTAAACGAATCAAGGAAAATGAGTTTAGTTGAAGGTTGTCAATTTGGGATAAAATACAGTCCAAGCTATAATACCCGATATTTATGGACTAATGTTATACGAGGTACCACATGACCATGATATTAAGGTGTATAATGTATGTTAAAAGTTATTAGTATTTTATGTAATTTGAGTTAATTCTTAATTATGTGAATAATTGGTTAATTATTAATTTTTAGCGGGAGATTAACTAATTAATTAGAAATTGTTGGATAAGCTTAACGGAGATACCTCCCAACATGGCAGCAAGTTGGATTGTTATTCAAGCCTTATAGTGACCAGGTAAATTAGGTATCTAGGTAGCATGTTCGGAATATGGTTTTGATGTTTGGTGTAGAATTAGGCTTGAATTGGTAAAAGTTAATTTTTGGCGATTTCCGGTTGGCAGTGAAAAATAGGCTATCATAGTCGGAATGGAATTCCGTAAGTTGGAGCAGGTTCGTATGGTCATTTTGGATGTGTGTGCAAAATTTCAGGTCAATCTGACATGTTTTGGATGGTTTCGGCATATTTGGCGAAATTTAGAAATTTCAAAGTTCATAGGCTTGAATCTGATGTGATTTTTGTGTTTTTGCATTGTTTTTGGTGTTTTGAGGGCTCGACTAAGTTTTAACGAGGTTATGGGATATGTTGGCATGTTTGGTTGAGGTCTCGAGGGCCTCGGGTGAGTTTCGGGTGGTTATCGGAGTGTGTTTGGCCTTAAAAGGACTGTTGTAGCTGCTGCAATTTTTGCCCACTGGTTTCCTTATATGTGATCGTAATAGTGGGGCTGCGATCGCATAGGCTTATTCTGAGGCATCTGTTTTTCTTCTATGCGAGCGCCTACCTAGGGCCGCGATCGCGTAAGTTGGGTAAGGGGAAGCAGTGCGAACGCGTTTGGACTGGTGTGATCGCGTAGGTGTTTGGGCGCGTGGTTGGTCTGCCCGTTTACTCTGTGGGAACGCGTGTGGGTGGATGCGAACGCGTAGAGTGGGAATTTTCTGTGCTTCGCGAACGCATTCCTTGAGACGCCAACAGACTGAAGAAATATATAGTGTTGGGCAGTGTTCTTATAAAAGCCCTTTTTGCGAATTTTAGTCTATTTTTCTCCATTGTTGAGCGGTTTTGGAGCTTCTGAGAGGGATTGAAGAGGGAATCAAAGGGAAAAACTTGGAAGTAAGATTTTTGACTTCATAACTCTATTCTATGTTGTTTTCTAAGTAATTAAACCGGAAATTAGTTGGATTTAAACCCAAAATTGGGGAAGTTAGGGCATGAGAAATTGGAACTTTAATAGAGTAATTGAAGGGGCTATTGTGGTCCGATTTTGATGTTCCGTGTATGTGTAGACTCGGGGAAAGGATAAGGATTCTTGTGACGTGATTTTTATCAAATTTTGAGACATGGGCCGGGGGCTGAGGTTTGGCCGATTTCAGAAATTGTGCCTAAAATTTATAGTTTTCGATTGGGCTTTGTTCATTTAGCGTATATTGATGATGTTAATCTAGATTTGGTTAGATTTGGAGCAATCGGGAGTCGATTCGAGGGTCAAGAGCATCGCGGATTAGTATTTTGGCCCAGGTTGAGGTAAGGAATGACTGTAAATCTTGTCCTGAGGGTGTGAAACCCCGGACTTCGTATTTTCTCACTATTTTCGGAGTGACGCACATGCCGGTTGATGAGTGTGTGGCATGCACTGATTGTGGATTTGGACTTGATCCTTCCCGTGTAAACTATTTAGTTGCGTATTTACTTTTAAATCATATGTTAAATCGTGTTTAAAGACATTGTTATATTTGGGTTGTAAGCCATGTTTCGGGCCTTGTGCCGACTTGTTTGGACCCCTTGGGGATCTTTACTTCTATTTCCTCACTGTGTTGACTTATGACTTACACTCCGTCATGTTATGTTTAAATGATTTCGAAACTCAACCTTATTTACACTATTTTGAGATATAAAATGATGTTTTTGGGTCGAGTACCCCGTTTTACTGATACGCCCGGTGGACTTTTGAGAGTTGCTGACGGAGTGAGGCGAGGGACTGATTGTGAGAATATGATATGCCACGAGGTGGCTTGATATTAGCGCTTGGGATGAAGGAGCCCCTCTGGAGTCTGTACGCACCCCAAGTGAGCGCAGGTACCTACTGAGTGTGAGTGCCGAGTGACGAGTGATTGGGAGGTATGAGTGACTGTGAGGTTGCCTGAAGGGATGATTATGAGCGAATGTGAGGTATGCCCGAGGGGCTGATTTTGATTGATGTTACGCCCGAGGGGAAGTTTCTGATACATGTTTTTGCCCGAGGGGCTACTTATGATTTTTCCACTTTCACTCTGAACTTATGAAATATGTTTTTCCAGATGGGCTTTTTATGAATTTTATCATTTTTACAGTAAACTTCTTGAAAGTTATGTTGAAACTATTGGCAAGTATATTTCCAAATGATTTTACTGAAATTGTCTTTTAAGCGTGATGGTTTAACGTATAAATTGTTGGAAAGAAAGGTTGTGCTTATTGTGAAATGATGATTTGCTTTTATGTGTTTCTTACTGCTCAGACCTGATTTATTTTCATTATTACTGAGTTGGCGTACTCACATTACTCCCTACACCTTGTGTGTAGATCCAGGTGTTAGGGCAGAGTGAGCTGTGTATTTGTTCTAGAGACTTCTCGGAGATTTTGCGAGGTAGCTGCACGCGTACGCAATCCTGCTCTCTCCTGCTTACTATTATAGAGTTTATTTTTTTTTAGTGTTATATTTTGTGTAGATGCTCATGACCAGTGACTCCGGGATCTCGGGGTTGTATTTAATATTCGGTGCAGCTTTATCTGTTTTAAAAATATTTAAAAGAAACCTTTCTAGGTTATCAGTTTAGTAATAATATAAATGGAAGATTATTATGATTTGAGTGAGTTTTTGGATGGCCTAGTTCCACGAGAGGCTCCATCACGACTGGTTTAGATTTGGGGTCGTGATAAGTTGGTATCAGAGCGCTAGGTTACATAGGACTCACCAGTCATGAGCAGGTTTAGTAGAGTCTTGCGGATCGGTACAGAGACGTCTTTACTTATCTTCGAGAGGCTGCACAACCCTTAGGAAAATCTCACATTCCTGAATTGTTGTCATGCGAATCCATTTTATTCAGCCAAGAGCATAACTCTTGAATCCCTTACATGTATTCAAACGCACATGAGAGCGCTTGGTATTAGTTGTGCATCGACGGCTTGTGACTTCCATGGATGAGATGATTATGTCATGTTGGTAATGAGCTAGTCTGGAGGACTTGAGGTCGCATTCATTCTGTGGCTTGAGTGGTAAAATTTTGATTGTGTGAGCCGTGCATTTGGGGACTTATATGTCCGTTGGTGTCCTTATTGACGGGACTTTGTGACGGGATGTCTATGTGGTGAGTATGATTTGAGGGTGAGATGTGTTCATATTGTTTGATTGTGACAAAAAGGGATGGGCTGGATATGTAGCAAGAACTATTGAGTGTTCGAAACCTGTCTGGATTTGGCACATGGCCTCGAGTCTTGAGTGTATGGGAAGACCTTTTATGTTGTTCAATTGTGGAGTGAAGCGGATCCTTCTGTTGTGTTAAGAGTTTTTAGTGATGTCTTTAGGGCTGATCATTTCCCCAATAGCGTTCATATATTTGATTAACGGTGTATTCCAGCCGTATTAGCACTCCTTTGTTATTGTACTCATTGATGGAACCCTGGCGTATACGCGTAACCAGGGGTAGCATACTCAGTATTTGAGGATGATATCATAGAGATTGATGGAGGAGAAGCTTGATGCAAAGTTCTCCAAGTGTGAATTTTCAGCTCAGTTTAGTAGCATTTTTGGGACACGTGGTGTCCAGTGAGGGTATCCATGTGGTCAGACGAGTGTGGATAGAGCTTCTAGAAGCTCAAGAATTCTTTGGCTGCAGCTCCAATGTTAGTTCTGCCCTCCGCTTCAGGTTCTTATACCGCTTATTGTGATGTCTCGAGGGTAGGCATTGGTTTGTTCTAATGTAGGAAGGTAAAGCGATTGTGTAATAGCTATGATCTTTGGAAGTGTGTAGAGAGATATCAGTTTGAGGCTAAGCAGGCGGGGCTATTTCCCGCGAGGTGTTCTGAGGTGGTATGATCCTTATGTTGTTTTGTAGCAAGTTCTATTTTTACCAGTAATTGATATATGTTGCAATTTGAGTTTAGATCACTTGTGGGAATTGGCACGACTATTGCAATGGTGAATGCGAAATTGGAGATGATTTGGGATGTTAAATGGGTTGACTTATATATGATTTTATGAAGGATTTAGTTGAATCTCCTTGTTGTATGGTGGCGGTGTTAGCCTATGGTCATTATGAGTTACTGTTTGTTTTGATCTATGGCTTTGAGCCAAGTGGGGGAGTCCGCTAATGATAAGTTGATTGCGCGATTATGTGTTGTATTGGTTTCAATTTGAGGTATACTGGTGAATCTGTTATGACCCGCAGGGGTTGAGATCGAGAATATGACTTCAATAAAGGAAATTTTTGATAGGGGTGTGTTATGCTTTGTGGGTGTATAAGAATAATGGGATGCCTTGAGTAGTTATAGGTGAAGGATGTATTGTGCTTGGGGCAGGAATTTATTTGGTTGCATTAAGGTGGGGTTACTCCCTGGGGTGTTAGAGTGCTAATGGAGCACTTGACGTTCGGTCCGTTTGATCAGTCTAATCGGGATTTGTGTAGAGTGGATGACTCTCAGGAATGGTTTTGACGAATTCAAGGTTAAATATAGAAATTGGGAATCTTCAAGGTGTGTTCTGGACTAGAACTGAGATTTACGTTGGAGGATGTCAAGACTTGTGGCATTTCTACATTATAATGGATTCTACATATCAATATCAGGAAGGTGAAGATAATGGCTTTAGATTCGCAGGAGGTCTGTTCAGGGTAAGTATTTTGAAAGTGGTACTTTTGGGGATATTTGAGAGAGTATTTAGCGGCTTATGAGTCTCAGACGGCATGGTTTTATGCTTGGGTCTCGTGTGGTGAGTCTGGGTTGAGAATTGCGGTATTATGGCAAGGAGAAGTACCAATTCGCAGGAACGTTAGACGGAACTTGGATAAATAGGAAAACTTCGTAGTAGATCGGATCGGTATGGTAAGGGATATGATTTGTTTTTTGGGTGTTCATAAGGCAACGAGTATTTAAATGTGTTTCTTAGCAATGCTCTTGGATTTTTGGTGGCCTGCATAGCTTGGTTGAGGTAGAAGGATTCAGTCCTGATGGTTTGGTGTTGTACAAATGGGATTTGGATAGTTCCCAATGGTTTCTACCGCGGTTAGAGATGCATATTTTCTTCTGGCGTGAGGTGCATGTGATGTATAGTTGTTTTGCTTCTAAATAGGACCAAATGGAAAGTTTTTGGCTAGTTGGGTACGTAGTTGCTTGTGGCTCGGAAGGGATCATGAAGTTCTCATATTTATCATAGGATGGCATGGCGCATGCGGTATGTCGTGTAGAGTTGAGACTGGCATATGTGAGGTCACGGTTCAGTTCTGGAAGGAAGGTCAAAATTCTTAGATAGCATTGGCCGTCTCAGATAATTAGGTAGATGATATCACTAATTGGGTGGCTTTATGAGAGTATACATTTTAGAAAGGTCATGTGTGGAGTTAAGGGTGCTTCATTGGTATGGCGACGCTCCCTTGTTGGATCGACTGCTGATATTCGAGGTTGATTGGTGACACGAAAGGATTTTTGAGGTATCCCTCGTAGAATGATTGAGTACTAGGGATGTATTATGTATTCGAGCGGTGGAGATGGGATCAGACATGATAATTTGTGCGCTTTATGGGCTTCGAGATCGAGAGTCCTCATAAGCAGATTATTCTGTGGTTGTGGACCGTGAGGATGCGAGTAAAGCTATTCAAATGTTAGTAAATGCCATGATTTAGTCATTGTGAGCTTTTCGGTGAGTTATCTATCTGTTGTGGGTGACCAGAGTGGATTCAGGATTATTGGTAGGCCCGTATGAGTGTCTGTTCTGCACCGGGTCGGGAATTGCTGACTCCGAATTTCTATTGTTGAGGAATGTACCATCCGATTGTCATTATGTTTATTCGTGTTCTGGAGTGATGTATGAGTTACCCTTCGATGTTTCGAGGAGTTGTGATCGTTGGTTATAGGAACATATGGTGCGGTTCTAATCGGTCTTTATAGCTAGATTTGAGTAAGGTAAGTAATGGGTATTGCGGGATTGAGATGTATTGGTTATGTACATTGTGATTCGTGTGGCATGGTATCGTCCGATTTCCGCATGGTTAAGGCAATGCACTTTGAGTACTTGATCTCGAATGGTTATTGGTTTTTATCCAGGTGGCTGGAAGTATTTCATGTGACCCAGCATTTGGATTGTATCACGCATTGTAGCAGAGTTATGTGGAGGTATGATCCTTGGTGTCAGATTCGTGTGTTTTGATTTTTTCGATGAGTGTCGGGCTCTTAGCATGGTGTTGTGACGGTAATTGTTAATGGCGGGATGGTCCTCTTGTGTGAATCTTTTATATAATTCGATTACATTGGGATGTTGCTATTGAGTGCACGAGTTGCACAGGCTGTGGCTTGAATTGTATTGATGTGTCATGTCATCAGAATGGTCGTGTTGGATGAGAAGAGGTCATTTGACCTAGAATGAATGCTATCAGAATTAACTACAACATATTTGGAAGGATAAATATCGGGAGTCGGCTTAGAAATCTGCTATAATCCCTATTTGGGAAGGGGGAGCTTCAAGTCCGGCTGATTGGATGAATGGTTGCTAGTTTCTACGTGTTTCTTTCATCATCGGCACCTTATGAAAGTAATAAAGCGAGGCTTTGCTTGATAAGAGTATTTACTGGTATTGGGTTGTATGAGCAGCTATTGTGATTAGGAGTTATCGCTATGAGTGTTTGAGTTATGTGGTATATTATGTGATTACATCTGGGGTTACGTATATTGATTGATTCAGCGTGTTCAGACCTTTTCAGTTTATAGTTGTGGAATTTTGATCTTGTGAATTATTTTAGAGGTAGGAATTTGGTTCTAAGATTTATAGGCCAGGATTGGATTTTGAAATTTCAACTATGTTGTGCTATTGGACCTATATGGGATAGGGTGACGTGGGATCACACCCGGGTATGTGCATGGTGAGATTACGCGGCAGTTTGATGGTGTTGGAGGACAACTCTTGGCACGTTCGAGGACGAACGTATGTTTAAGTGGGGTAGGATGTAACCGACCCGGCCAGTCGTTCCGAGAGTAATAGCCCCGTTTCCCCCGTTTCTGCTCCATTATTTGTGGTCCAGCTTCATTATGTTGTGTTAGATTGGTTGGCTCAAGTTCGGAGCAAGTTTTGGAGAGAAATGAGACACTTAGTCTGTTAACTTGGTTCAATAGTGAAAAAGTCAACCGGAAGTTAACTTATTGGTAAACGACTCAGAATGTAGATTTTATGGTTCAGATAACTTTGTTAGGTGATTTGGGACTTAGGAGTGTGTTTGGAATGTGGTTGATGTCCGGTGTAGAATTAGGCTTGAATTGGCGAAAGTTAGTTTTTGGCGATTGTCACGACCCCAAACCTAAACTGGCCTTGATGGAGCCTATCGTGATACTAGGCTAGCGAATTCACTGAAAATAACATAATGATATTTCCATTTAATACCTCAAATATCATAATATAATAATTCTATTTCTTAAGCATTTCAAAACAATAAAAATGATTAGAACATCTAAACACAGCCCCAACATCTGGAGTCAACCGTCATGAGCATCTAAGAGGTGATACAGTATAATACAAATCCTCTACTACAACAAGTCTGGTAAGTAAAGTAAAACGACAGAGTAGGATGGAGAAATAGTAGGCTGCGGACGCCGGGCAGCTGCCTCACAATCTCCGAATAATGCTCCAAATGGGGTAGCTCAACTATTGCTCGGCCCCGGTACCTGAATCTGCACACGAGGTGCGGGGAGTAACGTGAGTACGCCAATTCAGTAAGTAACCAAAGTGTCTAAAAACTCGAGTGCAGTGACGAGCATTTAAACTTTATAGTTTCATAAAATTAAGTACCAGTAAAGGTAATAGATCAAGTCAAGAGTCCACATTTACCAAAAATTTCACAAAACTCCAGTTTTTCTGTTTAAACTTGTATCAAACATTAGTCAACATTTATCAAAGAGGCTTAGAGTAAAGAAAAGCGAAAACAGTAGTTTCATAAAAATATCAACCACTCGGGCACAGTGTCGCTCACAAATAAAGCCTCTTGGGCAAGCCTCTTAGTCACTCGTGACTCTACTCTCATAAGTCAATGCTCACACTCAGCACTCTCACTCATCAGGTACCATATAACAACTGATGCGGCGTGCAGCCCGATCCAATACCTATATATATATATATATATATATATATATACACACACGTTGCGGCGTGCAGCCTGATCCATAATACATACGCTGCGGCGTGCAGCCCGATCCATATAACATATGTTGCGGCATGCAGCCCGATCCATATAATAGTCGATTGCGCTCACTGGGGGTGTACAGACTCCTGGAGGGGCTCCTACATCCCAAGCACTATATTGTTGCGACGTGCAGTCTGATCCAATATATATATATTGCTGCGGCGTGCAACCCGATCCATATATAATGTATATTGATGCAACGTGCAGCCCGATCCATATATAATCTATATTGTTGCGGCGTGCAGCCCGATCCATATGTAATATAATATATATATATTGTTGTGGCGTGCAGGTCGATCCATAACTATCCTCACATATTCGGCTCTCGGCCTCACTCAGTCATCCTCACAAGCCACTCGGGCAATTCATCTCAACTCACGGGACTCACCCAAAATACCTCTCAGAGTTTCAAAACAGTGAAAATAACAACAAGTGGTAAACATAACTGAGTTCACAAATTTTCTATCAGGATGGTGTGAGAATAGTGTAAAAATACCCCTGAGGGTCTAAACAGGTCGGCACGAGGCCCCAAACAAGGCTCACAACCCATAAACAAGTATAAATTTCTGAAATACAGGATGTCGTAAGGCTTCAAATCGAATACGTGGCTTAATAGTCGCTACGGGACGGACCAAGTCAAAATCTCTATCGGTGCACACCCACACGCTCGTCACCTAGCATGCGCGTCACCTCATTTACCAAAACAATATAAAATACTGGGGTTTCATACCCTCAGGTTTAGAGTTAAAATCGTTACTTACCTCAAAACATCCCAAAAACTACTCTGCTTGCCCCTCGAATCGGCTCCCAAATGCTCCGAGTCTATCACAAATCAGATCAATAACATCAAAATATGCTAGGGAGACGAACCCCAATCGAAAACTATCAAAATTGGGCACAAATCCCGAAATTGGCCAAACCCAACCCCCGGTCCCACGTCTCAGAATCTGACAAAATTTACATCACAAGAATCCTCATCCTCCCACTATTTTATACATACCAAGAATACCAAAATTGGACCACAATTGCCCACTCAAATCATCAAACGAAATTTCCAATTCTTCCTCCCATTTTTCCCCAATTTCTACTTTGATTCCTCAAATAACATGATAAATATCAAGACTAATTCATGAAATTAAACAAAAAGCGATTGAAGAACACTTACCACAAGAATCCCACTGAAAATCTTGTCCAAATTCTCCTTCTCCTGAGCTCTCTAACGGAATATTGAGTTATGGCCAAAACCCCGTTTAGAACTTAAAAACTTTATGCCCAGCTCATTTTTCTTCATCGTGAACGCATCACTAGGACCGCATTTGCATAGAACAACCCAACGGGCCCCTAATTTTTACTCTACGCGAACACACCAAAATCCATGTGAACGCACTGCTCCACCACCCCCAGGCCTTCGCGAACGCATTGGCTCCTACGCGATCGCACATGCCAATGGACTTGGGGGTCCTCAGGTGCCTTCTACTCTACGTGAACGCACTCATGCTCCCGCGTTCGTGATGACCACTCAACTCAACTCACCGCATTCGCACCTCCAGGATCGCGAATGCATAAAAGAAAATCCCTCAGCTCCCCAATTCACCTATGCAAAGGCGTGACACCCTCCGCAAACGCATAGGGTAAAACCTTCTGCAGCAACAACACCAGATCAACTGTATTCCAAGGCCAAACATCACCCCGTTAACCACCCGAAACTCACCCGAGGCCCTCGAGACCTCAACCAAACATTCCAACACATCCCATAACCTCATTCAAACTTAGTCGAGCCCTCGAAACACCAAAAACAGCGCAAAAACACCAAAATCGCATCAAATTCAAGCTTATGAACTTTGAAACTTCTAAATTTTGCCAATGATGACAAAACCAACCAAAACACATCAGAATGACCTGAATATTTTCACACATATTCAAAATGAAATTACGAATCTGCTCCAACTTCCGGAATTCCATTTCGACCCCGATAGCCTATTTTCCCTGCCGACCGGAACTCGCCAAAACTAACTTTCACCAATTCAAGTCTTATTCTACACTGGACATCAAAACTTCATTCTTAACACACTCCTAAGTCCCAAATCACCTAATGAAGCTATATGAACCATAAAATCTACATTCCGAGGTCGTTTACCAATAAGTCAATTTCTGGTTGACTCTTCCACTATTGAACAAAGTTAAGAGACTAAGTGTCTCATTTGTCACCACGGACACTCCGAACCCGAACCAACCAACCCAACAGAACACATAGGAGCTGAACCATAGAAAATGAAAGCAGACATAGGGGAAACGGGACTAAACCCTCGGAACGACTAGCCGGGTCGTTACAGCGATTTTTGGTCGGTAGTGGAAAATAGGATATCAGGGTCGGAATTGAATTCCGGATGTTGGAACAGGTTCATAGGGTAATTTTGGATGTGTGTGCAAAATTTCAGGTCAATCGGACGTGTTTTGGATGGTTTCGGCATCTATAGCGAAATTTAGAAATTTCAAAGTTCATACGCTCGAATCTGATGTGATTTTTGTGTTTTTGCATTGTTTTTTGTGTGTTTCGAGGGCTCAACTAAGTTTGAACGAGATTATGGGATATGTTGGCATGTTTGGTTGAGATCCTGAGGGCCTCGGGTGAGTTTCGGGTTGTTATCAGAGTATGTTTGGCCTTAAAGGGACTGTTGTAGCTGCTGCAATTTTTGCCCACTGGTTTCCTTATATGCGATCGCAATAGTGGGGCTGCGATTGCATAGGCTTGTTATGAGGCAATTGTTTTTCTTCTATACAATCGCCTATGTGGGCCGTGATCGCGTAAGTGAGGGAAGGGGAAGTAGTGCGATCGCATTTGGACTGGTGCGATCGCGTAGGTGTTTGGGCGCGTGGGTGGTCTTCCTGTTTACTCTGTACGAACGCGTGTGGGTTGACGCGAATGCATAGAGTGGGAATTTCTTGTGCTTCGTGAACGTGTTCCTTGAGGCGCAAACGCACTGAAGAAATATATAGTGTTGGGCAGTGCTTTTATAAAAGCTATTTTTTGCGAATTTTAGTCTATTTTCCTCCATTGTTGAGCAGTTTTGGAGATTTTGAGAGGGATTGAAGAGGGAATCAAAGGGAATCACTTGGAGGTAAGATTTTTGAATTCATAACTCGATTCTATGTTGTTTTCTAAGTAAATAAACGAGAAATTAGTTGGATTTAAACCCAAAATTGGGCAAGTTAGGAAATGAGAAATTGGGACTTTAATAGAGTAATTGGAGGGGTTATTGTGGTCCGATTTTGATGTTCTTGGTATGTGTAGACTCGGGAAAGGATAATGATTCTTGTGACTTGATTTTTATCAAATTCCGAGATGTGGGCCCGGGGCTCGAGTTTGGCCAATTTCGGGAATTGTGCCTAAAATTGATAGTTTTCGATTGGGCCTTGTTCATTAAGCGTATATTGATGATGTTAATATGGTTATGGTTAGATTTGGAGCAATCAAGAGTCAATTCGAGGGGCAAGAGCATGGAGGATTAGTATTTTGGCCCGGGTTGAGGTAAGTAATGACTGAAATCTTGTCCTGAGGGTATGAAACCGCGGACTTCGTATTTTCTCACTATTTTTGGAGTGGCGCACATGCCAGATGATGAGTGTGTGGCGTGCACTGATTGTGGATTTGGACTTGGTCCTTCCCGTGGCAACTATTGAGTTGCGTATTTACTTTTAAATCATATGTTAAATCGTGTTCAAAGACTATTGTTATATTTGGGTTGTAAGCTATGTTTGGGGCCTTGTGCCGACTTGTTTGGACCCCTTGGGGGCTTTTTACTGTTATTTCCTCACTGTGTTAACTTATGATTTACACTCAGTCATGTTATGTTTGACTAATTTCGAAACTCAGCCTTATTTACACTATTTTGAGATATAAAATGATGTTTCTGGGTCGAGTACACCGTTTTACTGATACGCTTGAGGGGCTTTTGAGAGTTGCTGACTGAGTGAGGCCGAGGGCCTGATTGTGAGGATATGATATGCCATGAGGTGGGTTGATATCAGCTCTTGGGATGAAGGAGCCCCTCCGGAGTCTGTACACACCCCCAGTGAGCGCAGGTACCTACTGAGTGCGAGTGCCGAGTGATTGGGAGGTGTGAGTGACTGTGAGGTTGCCCGAGGGGCTGATTATGAGTGACTGTGAGGTATTCCCAAGGGGATGATTCTGATTGATGTTACGCCCGAGGGGCAGTTTCTGATACATGTTTTTGCCCGAGGGGCTACTTATGATTTTTCCACTTTCACTATGAACTTATGAAATATGTTTTGCCCGAGGGGCTTTTTATGATTTTTATCATTTTTACAGTAAACTTCTAGAAAGTTATGTTGAAATTATTGGCAAGTATATTTCCAAATAATTTTACCGAAATCGGCTTTTAAGTGTGATGATTTGACATATACGCTGTTGGAAATAAAGGTTGTGCTTATTGTGAAATGATGATTTGATTTTATGTGTTTCTTACTGCTCATACCTAATTTATTTTCATTACTACTGAGTTGGCGTACTCACATTACTCTCTGCACCTTGTGTTCAGATCCAGGTGTTAGGGCAAAGTGAGCTGTGTATCTGTTCCAGGGACTTCTCAGAGATTTTTCGAGGTAGCTGCACGAGTCCGCAGTCCTGCTCTCTCTTGCTTACTATTATAGAATTTTTTTTTGAGTTGTATATTGTCTGTAGATGCTCATGACCAGTGACTCCGGGATCTCGAGGTTGTATTTAATATTCGGTGTAGCTTTATCTATTTTTAAAATGTTTAAAAGAAACTTTTATGGGTTATCAGTTTAGTAATGATATAAATTGAAGATTATTACGATTTAAGTGTGGTTTTGGCTAGCCTAGTTCCATGATAGGCGCCATCACGACTGGTTTAGATTTGGGGTCGTGACACATATGAACCTTTATAACGCTAAAGCAGCATAAGATGCAATTCTAAGAGAGCATGGTACAATCTTTCTCAAGAATATCATATGGATTTTTCCATACTTCGATCCGACGTTACGTTTTTTTGCAAAAGGCGTGGGTTAGAGGGATTGTTAAGAGAATCGACTCAGGTATGTTAAGGCTATCCCATCTTTCCTTTTGGCATGATCCATACGATACAAATGAAACGAGCAAATGCACAACTTCCATGAATGACTCTATTCATAGAAGTGCTAGAGGTGCCGATGTTATTGATTCCCCTTATGTCTTAATATTATATCTTCTGTTCATGGGTCTCAGGAAAATACGTAGTTGATAAAGTTTATTCGAAGACATATTGATCTTATGAATTTCATTTGTTTATACATGTACATTGACCCATGACCAGATGGTTATATACGCGTATATTATATGTATATGGGTTATGGGAAAAGGTTACGGCGTTATATACGCACCACCTCCTGATCAGCTGGTCTATGTGATGATTTTACCCACAGTGGCTGAGATGATATGATGGGATTCCCTCATAGGCTTGATGATGTTATGTACGCATATGCTTATGCATGTTATGACATTTATACACATATGCATGGCATTATAAATATTAATGATTCACATAGATATTCAGATATACATATTGAGTCTTCTACTCCATGTTTCTTTCATGTCTATTGTATACGGCTTTTCCTGCCTTACATACTCGGTACTTTATTTCTATTGACGTCCCTTTTTCTTGGGGACGCTGCATTTCATTCTCGTAGGTCTCGATAGACAAGTTGAGAGTCCTCCAAGTAAGCTATCAGCTCAGCGGAAGGTGTTGGTGCACTCCACTTGCTCCGGAGTTTCCTATTTGGTCAGTATAATTTAGACATATATTCATTGGTATGGCGGGCCCTACCCCGACCTTTATGACGTTTATGCATCTTAGAGTCTTGTAGATAGATGTCATGTATATGGATACTTGTATGGCCTTATCGGCCTATTTTTTGGGTGTACAAATGATCATGTCGGCCTTATAGGCCCATATGTCAATGTATAAGTTTCTATATCATGTTGGTTCATCCAATGTCTAGTATTCCCTTATTTTTTACTCTGGTTATCTCATAACGTCCCTTCTGGACCATTTACCCATGATGGTATGATAAGAAAGATATGTTATGGTTGTACTCGGTTGGGTAAGGCACCGGGTTCCCATTGCGGCCCATCGCTTTGGGTCGTGGCAAATCTGGTATCAGAGCAGTTCTTTCCTAGGGAGTCTATGAGTCGTGTCTAGTAGAGTCTTGTTTATGTGTGTGTTGTGCACCGCACTTATAAGCAGGAGGCTATAGGGCATTTAGGATTTTCACTCTTTCTTCTTACTCTAGATCGTGTGGTAGAGCTCAGTTGTAAGAATTCAAACTCCTAAATTCTATTTTATTCATAATACAACAATACCTACATCTAGAAATACATTTGGTAAGAGATGTAGATGTGTAAGAGTTAAGTCAGAGGAACTCGATTTTTCATCATGCTTATGATGAGTAAATGTGTGGTCTTCAGCAGATCAAGTGTGTACTAAGACGTATAAGCTTCTTGATAAGAGCCTTAAGGAAAGAATATCTATCCACCCATATGGTGAATAGAAATGAGAGATTCAGAAGGTAGAAACAAGTTTCAATAAGTAAAAGAAGCAAGGTGAAGAGGGGTACGAGGCACCTAGTTAATGAAGATTATTAGTATATACAATTCAGGTAGAGAAATATAAGCATTTTGAGTTACCTTCAACAGTAATAGATGTATGTACAATCGGCCACACCCATCTCAGTTATGCCCTATGGGGGGCTAACAGATGTAGTTTAAGAGAAGGACGGGATATCAGGATCCGTTTGGGGTTAGAGTAACACAAAATTGTGGATGAATTGTTATCATTAGCTAACATTTTTGAAGGATAGTGCAAAACGTGGTAATGGTTCTCCAAATGAGACACCCATATGGTGCACTCTAGAATAGTACAGTCAGATATGAATACTAGAATGTTCAAAAATTTTAGAAGATGGGCAATGTAATCCCAAAAGGGATAAATATTTACCTTAGTATGACTCCCGCCCTAGTAAAAAAAAGAGAGAAAGTTCGGCATCCCGAAGAGCCAGTGAGATGAAGCAAGGGGCGCTAAAAGTGAAAGAAAATTTTGTTGAAGTTTATAGAATAAAGTGATAGACAGAAATATTAGTAGGAGAATAAGAAGAGAGTAAATGAAGCATTATGAGTATGATGTGATAAATGGATGATAATCTTAAATCAAAATATGACATGACAATGTCTATAGTCAAGTGAAAAAAAAGACAATAGGTCACAGGCCTTGAGACAATAAAACTCTATAAGCCATAAAGTCATACCCAACTTCGAGAAATAAGTTGGTGACTCGAACGTGATTACAGGATTAGACCCCCTGAGTAATAAATATCAGCATGGGCTAGTGAACAAGATTTACTGAACATAAATTAGGGACCGAGTAATGTGATAAAAGTCGACATCATGAGAATTTCAGAGGTTGCATTTCGACAATAATAGAATGGACAACAGAAGAATGGCCTTTAAAGGTCATTCAGGAAGAGGCTTCCCTAAAGCAAGCAATGTGAGCAAAGTTAAGCTTAAGGGACAATGTGTTCCAGTTACATTAGGTGTCACCCTCATGAGTAAGGAATTTTGTTATCCTTGGTAAAAAAGGATTACTGCAAGGCGAGTATGAGTCAGTGAATATGTGAAAAGATGCCAAAGATGAATATATAGGTAACGATGGTGTGATATAGGATTTATATGGTTCAGGGAACTATGGAATAGTAAAGTAAGAATGCGATAAAAATAAGAAAGGGAGATTGCACTTATTCAAATCCCATAGATAGGTTACGACTCTAGAAAATTATGCAAGCAAGAGGCCGGGGATAGGCAGTAAGAGTTTTCGGCTAGGATGTTATTGATAAATAAGGAGCCAGTGCAAGAGGTAAGTTAAGACAAAGGAAATAACCCAAGAAAGATTACATAAAATATTGAAATGAGAATGGCCCTACGAGTATTTAGTAGTTGATTTAAGAAGAGCCTAGTTAGGTTACAGACAAATCAGTAGATCGTGCAAGATAAACATAGTAAAACCTAGTATAGTGAATTCAGCCCCGCAGTTATGACATTGTAATACTTGAAATATATTCAGATAGGAGTTGGGGTAGTTAAAGGTGTTGTATGAGTGTTACGGAAATAAAAGAGAGTACCACGGGGAAGACAGTCAAAATATCAGTTCAGAAGCAACCTTACAAGCACAAGGGCGCAGAGATTAATAACTAAGGTTAATTATAGGCGAGTAAGATCATTGAAAATTCTTTCTGGTATACGTTGTAATAAGCTCGAAGCTTTACAGGAGTCAAAGGGTCTCCCTTAATTAATACAACAAAAGATTAGCTAAGGAAATAAGAAAGAAGGCTTCAACCTAAGTATAGTAACTTGAAGAAGAAATGATCTTGTAACAACAGTCTCACTACAATATTGTATGCACTCCATAAGAAAGTGGCACCTATCGTGACTAATGAACGGGAAGTCAAAAGGGATATTTGAAATCATATGAGTTATAAGGAATTCCAGTATTCGAGGGCACTATGATAAGCCAAGTATTCAGGCAACAAGTGGGAGAACGACAAGGAAAGTAACTATTTACATTTAAAGACAACTGAGAAGGAACGAAAGGAAATGTATGGTGCAAGCAAGTTGAAGGAAGGTTGTGAGTAGTATAAATAGATATGTGTAGGTCGCAAACTAAAGTATGGTAGAGCGACAAGGTTTTAGGAAGACAGAAGTAAGGATAAGAAAAGGTGAGTGAGAAGGTGACGAGAATAGGTAAGTCCTCGAGATTAAACCCATCAAAACAAGAGAGTTGATGGCTTCTGTAAGTTATAGAAAGTTTGGTACAGCCTGAATGAACTTAGAGGAGTCTAAGTCTAGGAGAAACTAGAAAATATGAAATATTGTCGTGGTAGTAGAATAAGGGTGCAATGGTGATAGATAAGAGGATGATGTTTAGGCCTTCGATTGAGTAGTGATTTTGAGATAAAGGATTTCATGAATTTTATGGGATTAGAAACCATATGATGAATCACGTTGGGATACTATGGAATACGGTTATTGAAGTATAGTAGCATTCCTAGGTGGATCAGGAAAATTACTTAAAATTTTCCTCGATGCGACGTGAGCCCTAGTGATAATGTATTACATAAGAGGTTTCAAGTTATTAGTGGTAAATTATGGATCAACATTAAGATGAATCAACAATTGATGGATAAAGTTCCAACGTATGAGAGGAGATAAGGATTCCATTCTTTAGATGAACAGTAATAAGGAAACATTGAAGGACTTAGATTTATACATATATGATAAGCAGCGAGAGAGTAACCTGAAGTTGGTACTAGACCTCGGTAATAATAAATCATAGTAAAATTCAGGGTATATAAATGACCTACCTAGATGTAAATCCATAAGGATAGATAACTAATGCTATGAAAAAAGATATAGCAATAGTCGTAAGTTCGACAAAGTACCAAGCAAAGAACTTCAGTACACATATAGATGCCCGGAGGGACAGCATGTCATAATTTTGTATATGTTCACAAGGTGAGGCCTAGATTGGCTGGAAGCTAGAGGAAAAAGGAGAGAAGAGTCGCATAGGCGCACATACAAGGGCAAAGTCGTACAAACTGTATCATAGAAGGTAGAAATAGTTACGAGATTGGAAGAATTCCGACCACAAGTCGTGGTGTGATAAAGAGGTCTAAAGGGGGGAATGCCCTGGCCATTGGATTTATTCACATAACAGTTGCCTAGATGACAAGGAGAGTACTAAAATATTCAGAAGACATAGGTTATGAAAATGATAAGTGCATCAGTCAACATTTGACGACAAATGTTCCAAAGAGGGGAATGATGTTACACCCTGCAATATTACGTTAACGTTACACTCTGCAGTATTATGATGATGTTACACCACGTAGTATTGTACGTTGGATTTGTCATAAAATAATCGACATCATTTCATGGATGAGATTATTTTTGAGGTTATAAGAATTTATGTTATTCATAACAGGTGATAAGTAAGTGTCGTGAAGGTTAGAGGGCAAACAAATCAAAGAAAATAAGTTTTTGAAGGTTGTCAATTTGGGATAAAATACGGTCCAAGATATAATATCCGGTATTTATGGAATAGGGCCATAAAATATACCACATGACCATGATATTAAGGTGTATAAAGTATGTTAAAAGTGATTAGTATTTTAAGTAATTTGAGTTAATTCTTAATAATGTGGATAATTGGTTAATTATTTATTTTTAGTGAGAGATTAACTAATTAATTAGAAATTGGTGGATAAGATTAATGGAGATACCTCCCAACGTGGCCGCAGGTTATATTGTTATTCAATCCTTATAGTGAATAGGTAAATTAGATATCTAGGTGGCATAGTTAGGGGATTCTTTGGAAAAGTAATCACCTAAAGTGAGGCCCACACCCACTTTAATAAAGACAGTTAAAGTAAGATGTAGTCTCAACAAGCTTCATATCATATGCTTGCTAGTAACAAATGGAAAATCTCAATAAGAATTCATATGAACCTTTATAATGTTACATCAGCGTAAGATGCAATTCTAAGAGAGCACGATACAATCTTTCTCAAGAATATCATACGGATTTGTCCCTACTTTGATCCTCTATTACGTGTTTTCCACAAAAGACGTGGGTTAGAGGGATTGTTAAGAGAATCGGCTCAGGTTATTTAAGTCTATCCCATCTTCTCTTTTGGAATGATCCATACAATACAAAAGAAACGAGCAAATGCACAACTTTTATAACTGACTCTATTCATAGAATTAATAAAGGCGCCTATTGTAACGACCCGACCGGTCGTATTGAGCTCTAGTGTGTCGTTCAGCGGTTTGAAGTCGTGAGCAGCTCCATTTAAGGTATTATGAGTGGTAGGTGTGGTCGGAATTGAATTCCGGAAAGTTAGAGTTGATTTGGAAAGAAAATTCTCATTTCAGAAGCCTTAAGTTGGAAGAATCAACTAAGATTGGAATCTTGACTAAACGACCTCCGAATCAGGATTTAAAGGTTCAATCAAGTTCGTATGATAATTTCGGACTTGGGCGTATGTCCGGATCGGGTTTTAGATAACCCGGGAGCGTTTCAGCGTATATTATGGAAGTTAGCATTTTAGAAGAATTTCGTAGATTTGGGCTTGAAGTGCATTTTAGTGTTGTTGATTTCCCTTTGGGACTCCGAGTCTGGGAATAGCTTAGTATGGTGATTCTGGTGTTGGGAGCACGATCGGAAGTGAAATCGGATGTCCGGAGGTCATTTTGAAGTCATTTGGATAAAGATAGGAATTTGAAGGTTTTTGGAGAAATCCGACCGGAAGTGGAAATTTTGATGTCGGAGTCGGAATGCGATTCCAGAAGTTGGAGCAGGTTCGTAATGTCGAATATGACTTGTGTGCAAAATTTGAGGTCAATCGGATGTGATTCGATAGGTTTCGGCGTCGGATGTTGAAGTTGGAATTTCTAAGTTCATAAAGTTTGAATTTTAGTGCATTTCGTGACTTTGGCGTTGTTTGATGTGATTTCGAGACTCGACTAAGCTCGAATGAGGTATTGGGTCTGGTTGGTAGTTTTGGTTGAGGTCTCAGGGGCTTTGGGCGTGTTTCAGATGCTCAATGGATCAATATTTGAAGTTGAAGAAAGTTGAAGGTTGTTGTCATCTTGTGTAACCGCACCTGCGAGGCTTTGGCCGCAGGTGTGGCTAAGGGCGCCGCAGGTGCGGGAGATTTGGGCGCATCTGCAGAAGCGCAGGTGCGACAAGGGGACCATAGGTGCGGAAATAGGCCTGGGCAGATTGTTGTTAAGAAAGAATTTGGACATTTCTCCATCTATTTTCATATGCTATGGGCGATTTTGAGGAGCTTCAAGGAGAGGATTTCATCAAGGATCGCAAAGTAAGTAATTTCTTCACGTTTTTGAATTAAATGCAAGATTATTACATAGATTTGGTATGGGAAATTGAGGAAAATTTGGAAATGTTGAAGGAAACCAAGAAATTTGGAAAATTGGAATTTAGCCACGAATTGAGCATGAATATTTGAGTTAATTGTATAATTGAACTAGTAAAGATATGGGTAGAATGTATCTTCGAGAAATTTTGGATTTTCGGGCACGTGGACCCGAGGGCATTTTGGTCATTTCACCTAGCGGGGTTGGGAAGTTATATAATTTGGAATTGTTGCAAATATTAGAGTATATTTTCATTGGGTTGTCGTTGTTTGGATAGTTTCGGAGAATTGTGCAACGTTTGGAGTCATCGAAAGGGCTTGGAGGTCGGTTATGGAATTTCGGAGCGAGGTAAGTCTCCTTTCTAACTTCGTGAGGGGGAATTTTCCCCCTAGGTGAACTAATTAAGTATGGGTTACTATTTGCGGAGACTACGTACGCACAAGGTGACGGGAGTCCGTGCGTAGCTACTATTATGCCATGTCCGGATAGCCTAGGACCCACTAGCATGCCTTACCTGTTGTACCTGTGATCTTGTCTGTAATATTAGACTGCAAATATAATCGAAATTGCAATCGAATGACTAAGGAAGATTAGAGTTTATTTTCTTAATCATCTAAAAAGAGAATTGATTTTCCTTCGCGGGCAATTGTATTTCCGGATAAGGTTGTATTATTAAACATTATAAAAACTTGGCAAGCGAATTTCGAAAAAGGATTTAAATACTATTTTTGTGGTTTTAAGAGAGAAATCGGTCATTTACTTGAGTATTTGTGTCCCAGACGTATTCGGGGTTGATTGTTGATTGTGCATGTCTGCATATGACCATTTCGCAATTTACATTCCGTGAGCGGAGTGTTATTTCCCCCACTCTCATGGGAGCGGGCCGTACGCCACGGCGGAATTAAAATGCACTTTTGGTACGGGCCGTTCGATCCTCGACAGTGCATAAATATGATTATTATATTGAGAGGTGCATTTATGGGACGGGCCGTTCGATCCTCGGCAGTGCACAGAGATGATTATTATATTGAGAGATTCACTTTTGGTACGGGCCATTCGATCCTCGGCAGTGCATAGAGATGAGTATTTTATTGATAGGTGCACTTTTGGTACGGGTCGTTTGATCCTCGGCAGTGCACAGAGTTGATTATTATGACGGTTCAGGTCTGTTGTCCTTATCCCGTATGCGCATGCTAAATTGTTAAAAAAATTTAATGAATTTTTGAAGTGATAAGATATTTGGGGGAAAATAAAGAAGTAATTGTTGATTTGTGATATTTGGGGGAAAACAAAGAGGAAATTGTTTATTCAAGATATTTGGGAAATTAATGAGTAAGTGGTAACTGTTTGTTTACTTCCAGTATTTACTTGGATTTCAGTGCCTTATATATATGTTGTTTTACTACCTTTACATGCCTATCGTGATCGTCTTATGTTGTTAAATAAATTGTTAGACCCTAGTGAGTGTCTAATTCGACCTCTCGTCACTACCTCTCTGAGGTTAGGCGGGAGACTTACTTAGTACACGCTGTTTTTGTACTCATGATGCACTTGCTGTGAATTTTATTGCACATGTACTTTCATAGCAATGTGGAGGATTCGGAGACTTAGGCGAGCTGTATCATCCGGAGGCGATCCGCAGCTGACAGAGTCTCACTCTTACTATATTTATTTTCATTTTAAATTCCTTGTCCAACTTGTATTTCGTACAAGCTTCGTAATGATTGTATAAATTCTTAGAAATTGCTCATGTACTTATGACACTGGGTTCTGGGATGTGTTGGGATATATTTGCTAAAGTGTAATATTTAAACTATTGTTTTACTTGACAGATTTTATTTAGCTAACATGTAATAAAGTGAAAGGAAATGATTTTTTTTATAAATGATAAACAGGAATTTATTTTGACTAATTAATGATTGGCTTGACTGACAATGGTGTCCGGCGCCATCACGACCGTAAGGATTTTGGGTCGTGATAACATGGTATCAGAGAGCTAGGTTCCCTTAGGTCTCGCGAGTCATGAGCAAGTCTAGTAGAGTCTTGAGGATCGCTACGGAGACATCTTTACTTATCTTCGAGAGGCTACCGGGCTGTTAGGAGTACTTCCCTTCTTGATTCCTCATCGTGCGATTTGATTCCTTTGAGGCTTATGCCTATGTTTGTTCCTACTCAATCTTACACGTCGCGAAGCGCTTGCTACAAATCAGGAATTTGAGGAATTGAAATGGTGATACAGATGTAATTTGAGATGTTTCCATGTGTAATTGGTTGGGGCTCTTGTTACGGCCCTGCAAAAGAATAATATGTTGTTTCAGCTTAGTAGTTGTGTTTCTGAGAGCGTTAAGGCTATGATCAGGTAGTGATGATGCTTGTGATTGGTTATCGTGTGATGTCGATATGATGATAGAATGCTTGCATGTATGTTGGGGGTTATGAATGGTTTGAAAGGAGGTATTCTCAGAGTGTGATTTTGAGATTTCGGTATTTTAGTTCCTGCAGAGGAAAGGTATTTGGGTTATGAATGCTCCGGTTGGGGTTAATAAAGTAGTACGTCTTAGTGTCTTCAAGTGAGGTGGGATATGCACTTGTGACGTGAGGTCGTCGTCATTGATCGAATTGAATGTGTTAAGTTTGTCGGTGCTATGGTTTCTTCGGTTACGTGCGGTCAGAGTATTGAGAAGAAGTATTGAAGAATGCGGTTGGAAGAGATTGATCCTGAAGTGAGGCTAGGCGGTGGTTCTATTTCTAGGAGTCCAGGTGTAAGAAGCGGAGGTCGAGCAGTCGAAAAGTTGGGGAGCGGCAGCATAGCTAGGAATTTGAAGATATTGTCGCACATTTAATGGATGTCCATGAGGAGCGGACGGACTAGTAAAGATGGTAAATGAAGCAGGGCGTAGGATAGGGTATTGAAGTCGCAAAGAGTGTGCATTTCAGCGTCGTTGGAAGGTGTCCGCGGGTGATTTCCATAGGTGGGCATCTCCTGTGAATAGGTTAGCGGTTGCATGGTTGGCAAGTCAGAACGAGAGTTTCTAGTGGCTATTCGGTAGGAGGAAGAATGTGTGAATGATGCTAGAGAATTTGAGTATTTAGGGAGTGCTAGCAAGAGGATTTGAAAGAATTGGACGGATTGGTTGAGATAGATCGCGTTATCAAAGGAAAAAGGATCTCAGCAGGGTCTAGAGTGGTGCAAGGAGTAGCTTCGGGCTAAGTGGGGGATTCCCACCATCTGCAGTTGGGTTGTAGGGTTGTCTTCTGATAGGGTTGCGGATTGTCGACGTGTTGGCAAGTTATTTCAGTTAAGGGAAAGGAGTAAAATGGTGATTGTGCGTGGGATTTGATGAATGTGTGCAAAAGTTGGACCTGTCGGATCAGGGTTAGTGTCACGACCTAAACTGGAGGATCATGACTAGTACCCTGGCCATACTTGCCGATCACCAACGTACATTTTATCTAATCTTCTTATTATCTTTAAGAGCCGACGAGATCAATATAAGTGGTAGCTATGGATTATGAACACCAAACAATGATAGATAATGGAATGAACATGGATAACATGGGATAACAAGACTGCCAAGAAACTACATATAACTTAGGAGCTACCACGCTTCCATGAAAGACTGTACAACAAAAATCATCTGACAAGGCATACCAAACGATACATAAGCCGACACCTGTCTATGATCCTCTAAAGGAGCATAAGTAATGCAACATAGTCGGAACAGGGCCCCGACATACCCATAATATCTATAATCAAAAATGCATACCAAGACCATGGCAAGTCCGGAGAAGGGATCTCGCCTATAACCGTTGAACTGGAAAGCCTACTGTGGTGGGGGAACTGCGTCTACCTGTCTATCAGGACCTGCAGCACGACATACAGCGTCCACAATTAAAAAGGACGTCTGTACGAATAATGTACTGAGTATGTAAGGCAGGTCAATATAAATATCAAAAATAATGTAAAGAGAGGTAGAGAAGATACAACCTGTAACATCTGAGTGCTTCTAAGAGACAGTAACATGAAATGCATGATACATATATACACATAATCTTTTAAAAACATCCGCCTCTGTAGGCATCATCATTATCATATCAACATCCGCCTATGTGGGCATCATCATCATCATCATCATATCATACCCGGCATCAAAGAGAACTCGGTAAACCCAACTGATCAGTGGTTGCACAATAGGTGCCATACCCGGCCGACTATAGCGTGGCTCGGTAGAGTAAAATAGATACGTATATATAATGCATTCAGGACTCATTGGAATCATGTTCTGAACATTTCGGAGCGACGTAAGGTCGATATTCTCCGTACACATCATTAGGGCTAACTCTTCATCGAGAACCTTATAAGAATTAGGAAGTACCAACAACATTGATAACATAATAATAAGAGAAGCAACCTTAACATCAACTGTTCCATAAGAAGGGAAACAATATAAGTACTGCTAGCTTCTAAGAGTAGAATATCTTTGGAAGCTCGTTCATTGCATTATGTACAATCGGAGTCCTGAAAAAGAAGGAAAGGTATGGCCTCACATACCTTGTATATACTTCCCCAATCTCAAGCTATGCAATTTTCACGACTCCTTAGTCTACAATAGAGAAACGACACTATCGTTATCATTTAAGCGTCATAACTATTGTGTATCGACCACAACCTATTTTAAGATGAAACGGACAGCACATCCCCTATATATATGACTTCAAACAAGTCAAAATAATCACCAAACATCCCAAACATCATCAATAATAATAAAATTGAGCCTCCCAAAACAGTCCACACACAACCTAATAACTTCATACATAAGACGACCACCGTAGTCATGTCAAACGACCCCGAAATGTTACAACGAAAGATCAGCCCACAACCCTACATCTATATGGTTTTTATACACACCATTCCTCCTCCAAAACTCCACAATACAGTAGTAAAGCACGCATCCCAACAGAAACACAAAACAGTCAGTAAAACAGCAAGTGAATAACTCGAACTCACGGCTTCCGATCACCGTCCCGTGAGTTCTTACAAGTATAAAACGAATTAACATGAATTTACAGCACATAAAAATGGATGAAATGGAGCAGTAAACTCACCTTACTTTCTGGATAACTCAACCCTTATCTTGGTTCTTCAAACTCTAGGGTTTACCCCCAATTTGAACTTGAAAGAGAGGGAAAATCAATTAGGGTTTGTGGATAACTTTTGGGAGGAAGTTTGCAGGGGTTTAGGTCTGGTTATTTGTGAAATATAATGAGGGATATATTTCAGGAGATAATACTTTTAATGGGCTCTTTGGATGACCCAAAATTGCCTCCTTTTGGGCTATCATTTAACCAAGTAGGTGACCCACCTACTTGTCACCTAACAGCTTGTGTAGTCTCGTAAAAATCTCTATATCTCTCTACTACAATGCCTTATTGATAAGCGGTTTAATGCGTTGGAAACTAGACTCATATATCTTAAATTTTGTGGGTAGATACTTTAATTCCAAGTAGATTGGTAGAAAATCTTAATAACATTTGACCTAAAGTTTAAGTAAAACTATGAACCTAAGTTGCGACAACTCTTGTCGAATTTTGTTTCTTAACTCATTTGACTTCAAGACTATGATACGGATATTATATGATTCAAATACCTTAAAACACGACTTCTTGATAATATCAAGAACCCCTAGGTTTACCCAAAAATATGAGTTACAACATCCTTGATTCGTTTAACTTCTAATACGTGTTAATCACTCTTATACACTCTTGTATCATTTAAGATCAATAGGATTAACTTATTATCATCTCAAAGATAATCTCTTCTCATGTTTATGTCGATAACTTATGTCATGAGCCAACGTACGTGAATATGGGTTGTAACACCCTCCCCTCCTTAGGAGTATTCGTCCTCGAATGTAAGTGTTTAGCGGGAGCCTAACTCATCGTGGATTCCAACGGAAATTTCCGGTCCATTTTTCCCCTATAAAATGGATACTAGACAAACTTACAAATAGTTAAACCAAATGTATTTCCATTCAAGGCTACGCAAAGCATTATGGATATGTACACTATCTATATATCATCATTGTGTATTAAGGAAGAGTACTCTCAAGATGTTGCTTACCTCATAGAGTTGTTTCACCTTCTAATACGTCATGCGTCCCCTCGGCATCCTTGTTATCTTGAATCTGGAACAATTAAGGGTAATTAGACTTCATCTGCTCTTCTGTTCCCAAGTAATTTCTTCCATGTTCTTGTTCTTCCACAATACTTTGACGGAAGCTACATCCTTTGTTCTTAGCTTGCGGACTTGTTGATCTAATATAGCTACTGGCACTTCTTCATATGATAGATCCTCTGTAACGTGTACATATTTGATAGGGATGACTCGAGAAGGGTCTCCAATATATTTCCTTAACATAGAAACATGGAATACCGGGTGGACAAATCTAATTCGGATGGCAATTCTAACTCATAAGCAACCTGTCCAATTCGTCTGAGAATTTTGTACGGACCGATATACCGTGGACTCATCTTACCCTTCTTCCCAAAACGCATAACACCCTTCATCGGCAAGATCCTCAGAAAAACCCAATCACCAACCTTGAACTCCAAATCACGACGTCGGACATCAGAATAAGACTTTTGCCTACTTTGTGCCGTCCTTAGCCGCTCTTGTATCAGTTTCACCTTCTCAATGGCTTGGTGAATCAAATCTGGCCCATATAGTTCTGTTTCACCGACTTCAAACCATCCAAGTGGTGATCTACATCTCCTCCCGTATAGTGCCTATTACGTTGCCATTTTAATACTGGAATGATAGCTATTATTGTAGGCAAATTCTATAAGTGGAAGATGGTCATCCCAATTCCCCTTGAAATCCAGAACACATGCTCATAGCATATCTTCAAGTGTTTGAATGGTACGTTCAGCTTGTCCGTCAGTCTGTGGATGGAACTCAGTGCTGAGATTCACTTGTGTGCCTAAACCCTTCTGAAAAGACCTCCAAAAGTTAGCCGCAAATTGCACTCCTCGGTTTGATATAATAGATATCGGTACACCATAAAGCATAACAATCTCCTTGATATACAACTTTACATAATCTCAGCTGTGTAAGTTGTCTTAACTGGTAGAAAATGGGCACATTTTGTAAGTTGATCAACTATCACCCTTATGGAGTCAAACTTATGATAAGAGCGAGTCAATCCAATAATGAAGTCCATATTAATCACCTCCCATTTCCAGGTCGGAATCTCTATATTCTGAAGCAATCCACTGGGTTTCTGATGTTCGATTTTTACTTGTTGACAATTAGGACACTGGGCTACAAATTCTGCAATAGACTTCTTCATGTTATCCCACCAATACTGCTCCTTAACGTCATGATACATCTTTGTCGATCCGGGATGGATGGAATATCGGGATTGATGAATCTCAATCATAATCTTCTCTCTCAACCCTGCCACATCAGGCACACATAACCGGCCCTGTTATCTCAATGCCCCATCTGCTCCGATCTCAAAAGTCATAATTTTACACTGTTGAATGTTCTCTCTCAGTCGTACTAAGGTAGGATCTTCATATTGTCGTGCTTTTACCTCGGCTACCAAAGATGATTCTGATGTATTCTGTACAATAACCCCTCCTTCATCAGAGTCTAACAATCTAATTCTCATATTCGCTAGCTGATGAAGCTCATTAGTCAACCCCTGTCTACTTGCCTCAATGTGTACTAAGCTTCCCATTGACTTACGACTGAGAGCGTCTGCCACAACATTGGCTTTACCGGGATGGTACAATATTTCGACATCGTAATCTTTCAGTAATTCAAGCCACCTATGCTGCCTCAAATTCAACTCCTTCTGCTTGAAGATGTATTATAAGCTCTTGTGATCTGGGTAGATGTCAACATGGACGCCGCATAATTAGTGCCTCCATATCTTCAAAGCATATATTACTGCATCCAATTCCAAATCATGGGTCGGGTAATTCTTTTCATGATTCTTCAACTGTCTTGATGCATAAGCAATCACCTTCCCATATTGCATCAATATGCACCCAAACCTATATATGAGGCATCATAATATACCACATAACCTTCCGTTCCTTCTGGGAGAGTGAGAACTGGCGCAGATGTCAATCGATTCTTTAACTCCTGAAAACTTTGTTCACAAGCGTCAGACCACTGGAACTTAGTAGCTTTCTGTGTTAACCTAGTCAATGGTGATGATATAGAGGAAAACCCTTCTACAAATCGCCTATAATATCCTTCTAGCCCCAGGAAGCTGCGGACTTCTGATGGTGTTATAGGTCTTGGCCAATTCTTTACTGCATCGATATTTTGAGTGTCGACACTAATACCCTCTTCAGATATCACATGGCCAAGGAATGCTACTGAGTTCAGCCAAAATTCACATTTGGAGAGCTTAGCATATAACTTACGATCCTGAAGTGTCTGTAATACTATCCGCATGTTCTGCCTCCGAACGAGAATACACCAAAATGTCATCAATGAATACGATCACGAACCCATCAAGATAGTGCCTAAATACAGTATTCATGAGATCCATAAAAGCTGTTGGGGCATTTGTTAGCCCAAACGACATCACCAAGAACTCAAAGTGCCCATATCTTGTTCAGAAGGCCGTCTTTGGAATATCCTTCTCCTTAACCCTCACCTGATGATACCCTGAACTTAAGTCAATCTTGGAAAAATACTTGGCACCCTGGAGTTGGTCAAACAGGTTGTCAATCCTTTGAAGTGGATACTTGTTCTTTATAATAAAATTATTCAACTGCCGATAGTCGATACACATCCGTAACGACCCGTCTTTCCTCTGCACGAACAGGAATGGTGCACCCCAAGGTGAAGTGCTAGGCCTAATGAAGCCCTTATCCAGCAAGTCCTTCAACTGCGCCTTCAACTCGCGCAACTCTGCCGGGGCCATCCTATATGGAGGAATAGATATGGGTTGAGTGTCAGGCAATACATCAATGCTAAACCTAATCTCCCTTTCAGGTGGAAGGCCTGGAAGTTCATCTGAGAAAACATCTGGAAATTCATTGACCACGGGGATTGATTGTAGAGTAGGCGGCTTTGTCTCCACATCCCTAACGCGAACGAGATGATAAATGTACCCTTTTGACATCATCTTCCTTGCCTTAAGATAGGAAATAAACCTACCTTTCGGCGTAGCAATGTTCCCATTCCATTCGATGACGGGTTCATTAGGAAATTGAAACCTAAACATCTTCGTACGACAATCAACATTTGCATAGCATGATGCCAACCAGTCCATTCCTATTATCACGTCGAAATCAACCATTTCTAATTCAAATAAATTTGCCGAGGTTTGACGACTACAAATCATCACTGTTCAACCTTTATACACCCTTCTAGCAATCACAGAATCTCCTGTAATAACATCCTGAGACGACTCGAGATCCTATCGACCTACTAGAGTGTAGGTTCAATTTTGAGCACCACTCGAACTCGGCACTGCACCTCTAACTCTACCATGACCTGTCGACTGCTGAAAACCCCGTGCTGGAGGTCGAACTGATGAGGAAGAACCAGACACAGATCTAGTTGAGCCATACCTCCACCTTCTCTATTAGGACAATCCCGCTTCATATGGCCAGGTTGTCCGCAAGAGTAGCACGCATCAAAACCTCGATGGCACAGTCCAAAGTGGGCCTTGCCACACTTATCACAACGGGGTGTTGGGAGTCTCTTCTGACTAGTATCCCTATGATATTGCGAGCCTGATGCCCGCAAACTCTAACCTAGACCAGAATAGGTAAATCAATCATACTGAGGCCTCTGAAACTGTGGAGGAGCACAAGCTATAGGTGGCGCCGAACTCCTCGATATCTAGGGCCTAACACTACCTCTGAATTCATGAGAATACCCTACAAACCTCTCCCTCTTATGCTGGCCTCTATCCTGCTCCCTATCTTCCCTTTGCTGGAACTTACGATCCTCTAGCGTCTGAGCATAAGCCTGAATACGGGAAATATCCATGCCCTCCACCAAGGAGGCTGTCGTGCACTCATTTATCAGATGTAGTCCCAACTCGTTCACGAACATATGCACCATATCACTCATCTCGGCCACCAGATGAGGAGCATACCTTGCTAAAGAATCAAATTGCATGCCATACTCTCGCACACTCATATTACCTTGTCTAAGGTTCAAGAACTTATCAGCTCTAGCTCGTCGTATATCAACGGGAAAATAGTGACGAAGAAAGGCCTCAGAAAATTCCTTCCACACAGCTGGAGGGGCATTCAGACCCCTGGATCTCTCCCAACTATCATACCAGAAAACCGCTAAATCCAATAACCGATATGAAGCCAACTCTACTTCCTCTGTATCTGTAGAATGCATAACCCATAGTGTACGATGAACCTAGTCAATAAAAGTCTGTGGGTCCTCCTTGGGGTCTGATCCGGTAAACACTGGAGGGTCTAGATTAATAAAATCACGAACTCTCGTACTATCTGGTTTATCAACAGCACCGGTGTTCTGCCTATGAGCCTGAGCAGCTACCAAGCTAGTCAACAACTGCGCCGCACTCCGCATATCCTGCTCTGTAGGGCCAGACGGAGGAACTGGTGGTGCTGGGTTCCTCCTAATATCCTCTGGATGAGACGGAGTAGATGAGGTATGAGACAGCATCTCACTCTGAGCCTCACTTTGGCCTACTCTGGCTTGAGGCACCTGACTGGTACCCTCTCCCGCAGCTATATCAAGTCTTCTACTAATCGATTGCTTCCTAGTCGAAGGTATCGCTGAAAGAAAACAAGGTTAATATTAGATACAACACTAAGGACTCAACTCTACGCATAATCTAGATTTAGGAAGAAGGTAACAACCCTAGATGTCACGTAGTCTCCTGATTATAAATGTGGCGCGCTACACATCAATAATCAAGACTCTACTAGACACGGCTCATAGGCAACCCCCAGGACAGACTTGCTCTGATACCAAGTTTGTCACGACCCAAACTGGAGGATCATGACTAGTACCCGGGCCATACTTGCACAGCACCAACGTACATTTTATCTAATCTTCTTATTATCTGTAAGGGCCGACGAGATCAATATAAGTGGTAGATATGGATTATGAACACCAAACAATGATAGATAATGTAATGAACATGGATAACATGGGATAACAAGACTTCCAAGAAACTATATATAACTTAGGATCTACCACGCTTCCATGAAAGACTATACAACAAAAATCATCCGACAACGCATATCAAACTATACATAAACCGGCACCTATCTATGAGCCTCTAAAGGAGCATAAGTAATGCAACATAGTCAGAACAAGGCCCCGACATACCCATAATATCTATAACCAAAAATGCATACCAAGACCATGGCAAGTCCGGAGAAGGGATCTCGCCTATAACCGTTAAACTGGAAAGCCTACTGTGGTGGGGGAACTACGTCTACCTGTCTATCAGGACCTGCAGCACCACATGCAGCGTCCACAAATAAAAAGGACGTCACTATGAATAATGTACTGAGTATGTAAGGTAGGTCAATATGAATATCAACAATAATGTAAAGAGAGGTAGAGAAGATACAACATGTAACATATGAGTGCTTCTAAGAGATAGTAACATGAAATGCATGATACATATATACACATAATATTTTCAAAATATCCACCTCTGTGGGCATCATCATTATCGTATCAACATTCGCCTCCGTGAGCATCATCATCATCATATCATACCCGGCCTCAAAGAGGACTCGGTAAACCCAACTGATCAGTGGTTGCACAGTAGGTTCCATAACCGGCCGACTATAGCGCGGCTCGGTAGAGTAAAATAGATACATATATATAATGCATGCAGGACTCATTGGAATCATGTTCTGAACATTTTGGAGCAACGTAAGGTCGATATTCTCCGTACACATCATTAGGGATAACTCTTCATCGAGAATCTTATAAGAATTAGGAAGTACCAACAACATTGATAACATAAGAATAAGAGAAGCAACCTTAACATCAATTGTTCCATAAGAAGGGAAATAATGTAAGTACTGCTAGCTTCTAAGAGTAGAATATCTTTGGAAGCTCGTTCATTGCATTATGTACAATCGAAGTCCTGCAAAAGAAGGAAAGGGATAGCCTCACATACCTTGTATATACTGCCCCAATCTCAAGCTATGCAATTATCACGACTCCTTAGTCTACAATAAGAGAAACGACATTATCGTTATCATTTAAGCGTCATAACTATTGTGTATCGAGCACAACCAATTTTATGATGAAACGTACAGCACATCCCCTATATATATGACTTAACACAATTCAAAAAAATCACCAAACATCCCAAACAACATCAATAATAATCTAATTGAGCCTCCCAAAACAGTCCACACACAACCTAATAACTTCATACATAAGACGACCACCGTAGTCGTGTCAAACGACCCGGAAATGTTACGACGAACGAACATCCCACAACCCTACACCTATATGGTGTTTCTCCACACCATTCGTCCTCCAAAACTCCACAATACAGTAGTAAAACACGCATCCCAACAGCAACACAAAACAGTCCGCTACAAGTGAATAACTCGAACTCATGGCTTCCGATCACCGTGCCGTGAGTTCTTAAAAGTATAAAATGAATTACCATGAATTTACAGCATAAAAAAATGGATGAAATAGAGCAGTAAACTCACCTTACTTTCTGGATAACTCAACCCTTATCTTGGTTCTTCAAACTCTAGGGTTTACCCCCAATTTGAACTTGAAAGAGAGGGAAAATCAATTAGGGTTTGTGGATAACTTTTGGGAGGAAGTTTGCAGGATTTTAGGTCTGGTTATTTGTGAAATATAATGAGGGATATATTTCAGGAGATAATCTTATTAATGGGCTCTTTGGATGACCCGAAATTACTTCTTTTTGGGCTATCATTTAACCAAATAGGTGACCCACCTACTTGTCACCTAGCAGCTTGTGCAGTCTCGCAAAAATATCTATATCTCTCTACTCCAATGTCATATTGATAAGCGGTTTAATGCGTTGGAAACTAGAGTCATATATATTCAATTTGGTAGGTAGATCATCCAGTAATTCCAAGTATATTGGTAGAAAAGCTTAATAACATTTGACCTAAAGGTTAAGTAAAACTATGAACCTAAGTTGCGATAACTCTTGTCGACTTTTGTTTCATAACTCGTTTGACTTCAAGACTATGATACGGATATTATATGATTCAAATATCTTAAAACACGACTTCTTGAGGATATCAAGCACCCCTAGTTTTACCCAAAAATATGAGTTACAACATATTGATTCATTTAACTTCTAATACGTGTTAATCACTCTTATACACTCTTGCATCATTTAAGTTCAATAGGATTAAATTATTATCATCTCAAAGATAATCTCTTCTCATTTTTAGGTCGATTAACTTATGTCATAAGCCAACGTACGTGAATATGGGTTGTAACAGTTAGGCTGTGGAAGATTCAGAATTTTTCTTAAGGCATAGGTGAGTTGTCAGGGTAGTGACTCAGTCACGTGTTTTATTGAAAGGAGTGTCCATGTGCTAGGAGAGCCTTGGAGTTGATTGTATTCGGGTCCAGTCAGAGTGGGTGACTCTTAATAGCGGTCCTAGTGAGTTCAAAAGTCAAGAATGTTGCGTTTAAGGGTTTCAGGAAGCAGTATGATCGAGAATCGAGCTTTTACAGAATAATTTCTGAGAAAAAAGAAATGGATGGAATGTTCTATGATATGTTTCAGCGTGTAGGATAGTATTGGAGGAGTGAGAGAAATAAACTCCAGATTGTAGAAAGATTATCAGGAGGTTATGAGACGGGTTGCGGGATTTAGGCGGCATAGTCTCGTGAATCAAGGTCACTCGGGATGAGTGACGGTTGGGTTTGCTATGAGTTGAAGGAATTTGGTATTATTCCTGAGGCAAATGAAGATGATTAAAAGCAAATAGACTGATTAGACATGGTTGAAATGGCACATTTGCGGCAGTGATCAGTTCCTTTGATGTGATTAAGTTATGCAGGTGGTTTGTGCCGGTGTGTGCGAGGCTTGTCGGTCATCGTAACGGATTTCATGTGGGAGCATTTGAATTCTATGGCATGTCAGGCGTAGGCAGATCCCAGAAGGGTTATGGTGGTATAGACCACTACTTAAGGATTTGCATGTTGGGTGGTTGTGAGAATTCACTCGTCTGTTGGGATGATACTCTTGAATTGAGTTAAGTAAAAGGTTTTCATATGATGAAGTGTTCACCATATTGGTGGTTCAGAAGTTGTGATGGAATTCTTGCGCTACCTCATATTGGTATGTTAGGTGCGGTAAGCAGTATGTAACTGGGAGTGAGAATCGAGATTGCGATTCAGAGTTGATAAGGATGTAATGAGCTCGGAAGAGCAAGGAGTGATTTGAAAGTTCAGCGAAAGATGGTGTTATCTTCAGTGTCACCTGAGATTGATATTCGGTGGAAGAGGCTTTGTACCCTGGTCATGGGTTCTTGATGTGTCTTGTTTCCTTGTGTGGAAGGTCATGGAAGCACAACCGCGCAAAGATTGTGTAAGCGTGACATGTAGTCACTTGATGGATTGAAGATTTGGACTGAGTATAAAGAAGTGCAATGTTGTTTATTTGAGAAGTTATGCCTGAGGGGCATTTGGTTCATTTGGTTGTGGATTGTGGGGTGTTTGTCCCGGCTATGATGGTTGTTCTCGCATATTATGAGAGAAAGTGGGTTAATGTGGACCCAGGTAAATCTATTAGCTTAGTTTGGTGCGAGCAAAGTAGACTCGATGTTTGTGGATAGATTTATATATGATTATAGGCTCTGTACGAGCCAGCCATGTTCATTTCAGTAGAGCGCTTTTCATGGAAAGGTATTAGAACAACCGATGTTGTTCCATATTCGTCAAATTCATGTGATCTTATGATTGTGTCGTGTGAGTTATGAAACGGCTTGATAATTTCTGATGAGTTGAAATCTTCGCGTAGTGATGATGTTATGTGAGCAGGATAGCTCTTGAGATCCAGAGTGTATATATATTGCACCTCAGTTGTGCTTGAGCTTTTGCACTTATCAGTCTCCCCAGGATGGTATTATGCACTTAGTGTGCTTGTGACCGATATTCGGTAATGTGTAATAGTAAGCAATTCAGCTCCTTGTATATTTCCTTATGTGAGTTTTATGATGGGATCGGGTGGCATGCCGCCACAGGTATGTTATTTGGATCGGGTTGCATGCCGCAACAGTGTGATGATGAGAAGTGTTAATATGTATTTATTTTTTCTTATGTATTATTTCATATTTTCTAAGAAAAGTTCATATTAGTTGCGTTAGTTGAATAGTCCCTTCCTGAGTCATTTCTTACCTATCTTGTTCGAGTTATGGCCTATTGGCATGATGTGGTATCATGTGAGGCTGTTGGTCATGCTTGGGTTGATTTGTTGTCTGAGCAGTTCATACTGGGTGAGACTAGATTATCGTATCAGGGATCAGTGTGATAAGGTTAAGTGAAGTGTATATTAAAGAACAAATACCATTATTCAGGTTCATAATGAGGTGATGATTCTAGTCAAGATGAGGTATTCAAGGATTTGTTAACTCTACAGTTGGGTATGAATTTCTGCACATTTCCTCTGTTGTGGTGGTATCGTCAGCATTATAGCAGGATGTATGTATATTTGTTATGAGGTGCATTGGGAGCATCAGATTCGTGAAATTTTTGCTATTTAAGTTCAGGGGTGGTCGTTGTGGTCAGATGATGAGTTATGCGGTGCATTGTGCTGAATCAGCAAAAGTATGCAGTTATGTCCCGGTATATCGGGTGGTGGATGATACGGTGTTTATGAATTGGAACTAGGCCTGGCAGAGAATTTCATGTGTTGGAACTAGGTTTTGAGCTTATTATGTGGATAATAGAAGAAATCTTCAAATTTGATCAACTAACGTGCTCAACTGGGTTGTAGTAGCACGGGCAGGTGCTCGAGGTGTTAAACAGTGATTTCAGATAACTCTAGAGCAATTCTTGGCACGTTCGAGGACGAACGTCGGTTTAAGTGGGGGAGAATGTAACGACCCGACCGGTCGTTTTGAGCTCTAGTGCGTCGTTCAGTAGTTTGAAGTCGTGAGCAGCTCCATTTCAGGTATTATGACTGGCACGTGTGGTCGGAATTGAATTTCGGAAAGTTAGAGTTGATTTGGAAAGAAAATTCTCATTTCAGAAGCCTTAATTTGGAAGAATCAACTAAGATTGGAATCTTGAGTAAACGACTTCCGAATCAGGATTTGAAGGTTCCAGCAGAATCGTATGATGATTTCAGACTTGGGCGTATGTCCGGATCGGGTTTTGGATAACCCGGGTTATGGAAGTTAGCATTTTAGAAGAATTTCTAGATTTGGGCTTGAAGTGTATTTCAGTGATGTTGATGTCCGTTTGGGATTCCGAGTCTGGTAATAGCTTTGTATGGTGATTCCATAGTTGGGAGCGCAATCGAAAGTGAAATCGGATGCCCGGAGGTCATTTTGAAGTCATTTGGCTAAAGATAGGAATTTGAAGGTTTTTGGAGAAAGCCGACCGGAAGTTGAAATTTTGATGTAGGGGTCGGAATGTGATCTGAAAGTTAGAGCAGGTCCGTAATGTCGAATATGACTTGTGTGCAAAATATTAGGTCAATCGGACGTGATTCGATAGGTTTCGGCGTCGGATGTTGAAGTTGGAATTTCTAAGTTCATAAAGTTTGAATTTTAGTGTGATTCATGATTTCACCGTTGTTTGATGTGATTTCAAGGATCAACTAAGTTCGAATGAGGTATTGGGTTTGGTTGGTAGTTTTGGTTGAGGTCTCGGGGTCTTCGGGCGTGTTTCGGATGCTCAACGGATCAATATTTGAAGTTGAAGAAAGCTGGAGGTTGATGTCATCTAGTGTAACCGCACCTGCGAGGCTTTGGCCGCAGGTGCGGCTAAGGGCGCCGCAGGTGTGAAATTAGGCTGGAGACAAGGAGGCCGCAGGTGCAGGAGATTTTGGCGCACCTGCGGAAGCGTAGGTGCGACAAGGGGACCGCAGGTGCGGAAATAGGCCTGGGCAGATTGTTTTTAAGCAAGAATTTGGACATTTCTCCATCTATTTTTATATGCTATGGACGATTTTGTCTCGACCCAGAATCCTAATTGAGGTCGTGATGGCGCCCACTAGCGGGGTTAGGCAAGCCGACTCTAAATTTATTAAAGGTTCCTTCTTATTAGTTTAAACACTTTAAAATATACTCTGTTTTAATAGTTAAAACGTGATTTGACAAGGATAGTTAACCAGTTTTAATCAAAACAGTCATGATGAGAAAGAGCCAATATGTATAGATGCAGACCCGTAAACCAAAATAACAACTGTGTGTGTGCCAAGAACTAGTGTCACAAGTCCTACGGGAATATTAACAGAATATACAAAACATAATACACAATCCCACTGTCTGAAATGAATAGACGGGAAATAAGCAAAACAAAACTCCAAGGGGCTCCCGAGGATCGTCAGGAGAAGCAGCTCACCGTGAAGTCGGGTCCAACTGAGATCAGAATCGAGATATGGTCTGATAACCAGATGTACCAGCCTCAGAACCTGTACAATTTAGTACAGAAGTGCAGCATGAGTACATAAATAAATATATACCCAGTGAGTATCCCGCCTAATCTCGAAGAGGTTGTGATGATAGGTGGACACTAGGGTCAACATTTCTAAATAACATGATTTAATAGGAACTAGGCAGGCATAACAGTCGTAGAAATCACAAGGAGATATATCATCAAGTATAGTTGTATTTACCTTTGCATGTCAAATTTCACTAAGACATAATGTACTAAATTCCCTTATTAACATGAACCAGTTTGTATAATTACAACAAATTCCTAGTGAATCATACAGCACATAATAGGCCGGACACGTACGACCAAAACGTCGCAAAAAATAAATGTGCACTGCCGAGGGTCGAACAGCTCGAACCATAGATGCATCTATTACCCCACTCGCGAATCGAACATGCGACGCGGTTGACATAATAGTAGGGCTATTCCGCTCACGAATCATACATGTAACGCAGTGCCGCATACATACAAAAAATTATCAATCTTTTTTTTTTTTAGGGAATTATCAGAGATTATTATTTAAGGCAAGATCCTAAGCAATATATCATGGACCACAACTTCCTAATATTCTCATACCAAATCAAGGATAATAAGCAATTCAAGATACGTTTAGGAATACATGTAAGGCACATATAAGCATGCTCGTAAGTCCTAGAACTACCCAACATAACGTAGTAGTAGTTACGCATGGACTCTCGTCACTTCGTGCGTGCATAGCCCCCCGCAAATAAGGAAATGCAATTATTTATAATCACCTATGGGGACAATTCCCCTTTACAAAGTAGACTCACCTCGTGTCGAACCTACTCCCCGGACCAAGAACGCGCCCGAAACTTCGAACTCTACACCCGAGGACTCAAAACTAGACAAATGTTATACAAATTCATTAATTTATGCCCAAAACATAGAAATTCTCCTCCTCATTTAGTAAATTTTCCATTCTTGAAGAAACTCTACAATCCAACCCCGGGCCCACATGCTCGGATTCCGAAAATTCTCAAAGGAAACAGTCACCCATAGCCTAAGGATCATTAATATATGATTTCTACTTGATTTCATAGCTAATTCATGGAAAAATTCTCAAATTATCGAAAGCCCTAGGTTACTACCCCCATTCTTGAATTTCCACTAATTTAGGTAGTTAATTAAGCTAGTATTCCATGCATGAAGCTAATATTAGAGTAGAATTTACTTACCTTCAATAACCAGGTCGTTTGCCCCTCTAAATGGTGGAAATCACCCCAAGGAAGAAGATGAATATAAGGGAAATGAGTTAATTCCCGTGTATAAAAACACATTGTCTGAACAGCATTTCCGCACCTGCGGCTCGAGGACCGCACTTGCGGCCTCGCACCTGCGAGTAGGGCTCGCACCTGCGAAAATGGACTAGGATGCCTGGGCCCGCACCTGCGGAGTGGAGACCGCACCTGCGGCTCCGCTCCTGCAAAATTTAATCTTCACCTGCGAGAATCAGCCTGACCACTGGGGTCGCACCTGCAAGGCTGGGATCGCAGGAGCGGTCCCGCAGGTGCGGTTGCCCCGAAACGTGGGCCCGGGGAAATTTTTGGGTGAATTTCCTAATTTCGCATATTAGCTTCGAACTTATTAGTTATTTTGTTTCCTTGAGATGATATTTACACTATGCAATCGATTTGTCTAGATTTGGGCAACCCGGAGTTGGGTACTAGTGGCCAGAGCGTGGTATTGAGTTGATTAGCGCAGTCAAGGTAAGTATCTTGCCTAACCTTGTGTGGGGGAACTACCCCATAGGATTGAGTCTTATATGTTGATTGTAGTCCGTGTACACGAGGTGACGAGTGCGTACTCGGACTTATTTGCAAATAGATTGCCCTTTAGGGATTTTAGGTCCTTATGTTCCCCGTATATGAATTTCACTTGTTATATATGAATTCCCGATTCCTAGTTTCGTCTCTTCCTGCTCAAATTAGAAGTACTTGCCTAGAATTCCTTGTTTCTTATTTGATCTTATTTGACTTAAATGAAGACTTTTCTTTTCCTACCGTTATACTATATCTTTCTTCATACACTGCCTATGTGACTAAAATTAGTATAATCTCGCCCTATAATTGCCTAACAAGTAATTGGAAGGGTCAAGCATGCTCGTGAGTCATACATTGTGATTTAAATGATTTTTCCTTAAGTACTACTTAGGTTTAATTGATGACCGCCCATGTTGATGGTATTTTGTTGATGCTGCCTATTTACTGAGCATTGTTCCAGCTAAGTTTATTCGGTGAAGCTAAATGTCTAAGTGAGATTGGTCATAGTTAATTCCTTTGTTGGGATGATTTGGTTTCTTGGTTGCGAACTTGAACATATAGAATCGTTGCTATATTTGCCTTGTTTTCCCCTCGTTATGTTGTTTCTCTTTGTGCTTGGCATTCCTTTCCGTGGCTACTTCTTATGAGTGAGTTTTTACCATTTTTGTGATTTAAGTATTTGTATTGATTTGCTCATTGCACTTTGCATTCGGTCTTGTTTGCTTTTGCGCCTGTTGTGGCAATATATGTTGTTTTTGTCGCACTCCGGTTATTTTCCTCGGTGGCTGCATTGCATATTTAAATTGGGACTACGGACTGAGATCCGGGAGCTTTCCCCCTATATTGCATTGCATATTTAAATTGGGACTACTGACCAAGATCCGGGAGCTTTCCCCCTGTACTACACTGCATATTTAAATTGGGACTACGGACGGAGATCCGGGAGCTTTCCCCATGTACTACACTGCATATTTAAATTGGAACTATGGACGGAGATCCGGGAGCTTTCCCCCTGTACTGCATCACATATTTAAATTGGGACTACGGACAAGATTCCAGGAGCTTTCCCCCTGTATTGCATTGCATGACAAATTCTGAGTTGCGGACTGAGTTCCGGTGGTTTTATCATTGAGGAGATTTGGATCGAAAGATAACTAAATATATATTGAAAAGTATAGCTGAAAAGCAATTATCTCTAGGAAACGTTATGTCCGAAGGACTTCTATTTCGAAAGTATATTGAAAAGTATTTGTCTTGGAGAAAAACGATATTTGAAAGAGTAGTATTTGGGGAACTGTATTTGAACACCACGTATTTTGAAGGGACTATGTTTTAAAGATTTTTCTTTATACAAATATACATTCAGAGAAAGTATGTTTCAAAGAAGAAATTTCTCTATTCCGAAATGATTATATCTTTAAAGCTTTCGAAATAAACTCACGATTTAAAGGTTTTTACTCGAAGGTTTGACTAGCTTATTGAGTTTATTGGCTAAGTCCTAACGTGAATAAATTGATGCAGTGCTGAGTTGCTAGTGTTTTATTGGGTTGTGATTCCCGACATTTGGATTGCATTCTTTCCATTCTCTTTGTGTATTTCTATTATGTTGTTCGTTGATCGTAATTATTGAATTTTCTTCTGTATTATTCGATCGTACCGTTAATTATATCAAAAAATCTTTAGATAGATATTATGTTTCGGTCATTTTCATATTTATGTCTTTTTACTTATTAGAACAGTGGTGTCTTGACTAGTCCTCGTCACTACTTCACCGAGGTTAGTCTTGATACTTACTGGGCACCGCTGTGGTGTGCTCATACTACACTTCTGCACATTTTTGTGTGCAGATCCAGGTTGTTGTTGTTAGTAGTTGCGCAGATCATTGCTGAGGAGACTCAAGGTAACCTGCTGCTGCATTCGCAGGCTTCGGAGTCACCTTCCTATTTTATTTTTATTCAACTGTACTTACTTATTCCTAGACAGTTGTATATAGATTTGGTAGAAATATTTCGTAGAGCTTATGACTTGTATTTACCGGGTTTTGGAAAATTGTAAACTCTGTCAAGATGTCTATATCGAGAATGTTATAATTCCTTTATTATTGTTGTTGTTCAGTGGAAATGTTAGGCTGGCCTAGTCCCTAAGACTAGGTGCCATCACGATACCCAACGGAGGGAAATTTGGGTTGTGACATTAGGTCTGCTATTGTAGATCGACTATGAATTACTACTACACAATCCCTATATAACCGCCTAGCTATCACTGGATCCCCAACAGGTGTGGACACCTCAAAAGGTTTAACCAACTCAGGTTTTATTCCAAACTTACTAGCAACCAATGGAGTAACATATGATAAAGTGGAACCTGGGTCAATCAATGCATATACATCATATGAGGAGGCTAATAATATACCTGTAATGACATCAGGTGACGACTCCTGATCATGTCGACTTGCTAATGCATAAATGCGGTTCTGACGACTACTCGAGCTACATGTTCCACCTCTACCTCTATCACGACCGATTGGTTCTTGTGAACCTTGCCCAAGGGGGTGTACTGATGATGATGAAACAACTACAGATCCCATTGGTCGAACTATGCTTTCATCACCTCTCATCGGACAATCCCTCATAACGTGGCCTCGATAACCACAAGTATAACAAACACCATGATGACAAAACAACTACAGATCATGTTGGTTGAACTATGCTTTCATCACCTCTCATCGGACAATCCCTCATAACGTGGCCTCGATAACCACAAGTATAACAAACACCATGATGACAAAACAACTACAGATCATGTTGGTTGAACTATGCTTTCATCACCTCTCATCGGACAATCCCTCATAACGTGGCCTCGATAACCACAAGTATAACAAACACCATGATGACAAAACAACTACAGATCATGTTGGTTGAACTATGCTTTCATCACCTCTCATCGGACAATCCCTCATAACGTGGCCTCGATAACCACAAGTATAACAAACACCCAACCCCATACGGCACTGCCCGGCATGCTTCTTACCACAATGAGAACATCGTGGAAAGGAAGCCTCATCTGACTTGACCCACCCCTATACTGAGAACTTGAGGCTTTGGAATTCAAACTAGGCCCTGAATATGTGGAACGATCAAATCTCCTACCAGCAAACTGAAGAGGTGCGCTAGCCGATGACTGGGTTGTATGCCTCGGGTATTGTTGTCTCTAACCACCTCGAAACTCACCAGAAGGACCCGAAGATCTCTGTCACGACCCAAATTCCCAACATGCGGGATCGTGATGGCGCCTAACACAATACTTACTAGGCAAGCCAATGTTAGAAATTTACTAACCATTTCCATTAAAAGTTTACTTAACACAATAGAACAATCTTAAGATAAAACATATAAATATAATGCTTTCCAATAAATGACTTCATGAATAATATTAGATAAAATGAAATGAACCACGAACTAGTACCAACTATATATCTACCCAGGGTCTGGTGACACAACTCACAAACTACTAATGAGTACTACAAGTATTAGGCTGAAAGATATCTCTGTTTTGAATGAAACAAAACAGCAACTAAACAGTATAGAGAAGACTCCAGGAGTCTGCAAACGCCAGCAGATCTACCTCGTGTCTCCGTGAAAATGCACAGCTACGACTCGAACTTAACTCTGACTGGTACCTGGATCTGCACAAGAAGTGCAGAGTGCAGTATCAGTACAACCGACCCCATGTACTGAGTAAGTGCCGAGCCTAACCTCGACGAAGTGACGAGGCTATGGCGGGGCATTTTATAAAATAACTTGTGAACAATATATAATACAGCAAGAAGGAAATAATAATAAACTAAATAACCAGTAACTTGCAACAGTAAATAAAAACAACTCGGATAACTTTTCTAGATATCAGCTATAACCAAACCTTCTCAAAATTTTCCAAGTTTCAATTTAAATCAAAGTATGAAAACCTTTTAAATAAAATAGGGAGTTTTCCAAATCTTTATCTTTTTTTTTGAAAATCAATAAAACATAATTATTCTCCCTTATCGCTCCTTGTTGCGGCCCGCAACCCGCTCCTACCTGTCCTCCCTTATTGCTCCTCCCTGTATATATCACCCTTATTTCTCTTGTTGTGTCGTGCAACCCGATCCCACCTGTCCACCCTTATTACTTCTTGTTGCGGTGTGCAACCCGCTCCCACCAGACAATCACATCTCGTCATTTATAAAAGCTTTTCACAAAAATAGATCAAGATCTTTCACCGTATTTACTCTTCAACAATTGTAAATAGAAACTACACTATTCATAAGATTCACCAATTTTCATCACACAATAAGAACCACCAGAATGTATCACAAATACTGTCAACCTGTCCAGCCATTTTTGTATCACAATGAATCCAAAGTATCAATACTTCCAACCAAGTGAACCAATTTCTAACAAACCAATAAGCAAATAAGTACACATGGAAGCATCAATGATCATGGAACAATTAAGCCAGGGATCAAATAAATCGGAAACGGGGAAGGGATCATGTTAAACAGATAATTTGGTGGTGCATAAATACTCGTCACCTCACCTATACACCACACACATGGATTTTCACATAGCATTTAAGTTGGGGATTCCTATTCCCTCAAGACAAGGTTAAACCAAACACTTACCTCAATTTCGTAGGCCACTCACTGCTCAATTACAGCTTTTCCTTTAGAATTTTCCTCCAACAAACTCGTATCTAATCATAATTGAGTTCAATATCATTAATTATTTCTAAAGGAGTTAACTTTATTGAAAAATCATGGGTTTCCTAAATTTTCCCAAAAATCCCTAATTCTACCATGAAAATTCTAGATTCTAGGTTGTAATCTTGTAAAAAGTAGTTAAGGGTTGAAAAAGATGAGTTAGAAATCACTTACCTATGATTTGGGGAAGAAAATATTTTGAAAAAATCGCCTCTTATGTTCTAGGGTTTTATTATTTTTAAAAAGTAGTAAAATAATGAAAGTCATGTATTTATATGCACGCCTCAGGTCCTGTCACCCTTGTCAGTGGAATAATTCTGCTGCAGCGGAAATTCTGAGCCTTGCCCACCGCTGTCAGCGGAATAGTGGGCGCGACGGCGAAAGTCTGGGCTTAACCACCGCTGTCAGCGGAGATCCACGCGCTGCAGTGGAACCTGGTCTGCTGTCGCGGAATTCCAAGCGATGCCACACTTCTAGGTTCAGAGACCTGTGATTTTGCAGCTTTTCAGGTCCAGCTATTTTTTTCTAAGTCTCAAAACACTCTGTGGCCTACCCGAAACTCACCCGAACCCTCGGGGCTCCTAACCAAACACACACGCAAGTTCAAAAACATTATACGAACTTGCTCATGCGATCAAATCGCAAAAATAACACTTAAACTACGAATTTAACAACAAAACTCATGATTTTCTCAAGAACATTTCGAATTCACTATTTTTCTCAAACGGACATCCGGATTACGTCAAATCAACTCTGATTTTCACCAAATTTCACATATAGGACTTAAACATTATAACAAACTTGTACCGGGTTACGGAACCAAAATACGGGCCCGATACCAACGAGTTCAAACATTAATTCATTTCTTTATTTCCTTTAATAACCAGCACAATAATTTTCTTCAAAAATTGATTTCTAAAGCTAGGGACCTCAGAATTCAATTACGGGCATACGCCCAAGTCACATATTTTACAGCGGACCTCCCGGAACCGTCGGAACACGGGTTCGGGTCTGTTTACTCAAAATGTTGACCAAGGTCAACTAAAAATCAAATTTTTTTTCACTTTAAAAATTATTACTTCTCATATTTTCACATAAGGCTTTCCGATTTCACGTCCGGACTGTGCACGCAAATCGACTTAAACAAATTTAATCTTTCTAAGGCTAATAAGCTTGGAATGAGGTCTTGATTCATAAGATTACCCTTTGGGTCATCACAATCTCCACCTCTAAAATAAATGTTCGTCCTCGAACGGACATAGAAAATTACCTAAACTGGCAAACAAATGGTGATATCTACTCTGCATGTCCGACTCGGACTCCCAAGTAGCTGCCTCAAAAGGATGACCTTTCCACTGGACTCGAACTGAAGGATAACTCTTTGACTTCAACTGACGAACCTGCCGGTCTAAAATGGCTACCGGCTCCTCTTCATAAGTCAAATCTTTGTCCAATTGGACAGAGCTGAAATCTAACACATGGGACGGGTCACCATGATATATTCAGAGCATAGATACATGAAATACCGGAAAAACTGAGGATAACCCTGGAGGCAACGCAAGTCTATAAGCTACCTCCGCCACTCTATCAAGAATCTCAAAGGGCCCGATATACCTAGGACTTAACTTGCCCTTCTTTCCAAATCTCATAACACCCTTCATTGGAGATACCCGAAGTAATACCCTTTTCTCCAACAATGAATGCCACATCACGAACTTTACGGCCAGCATAACTCTTTTTCCTGGACTGAGCTGTACGAAGTCAATCCTATATAATCTTGACCTTATCTACGGCCTCTTGAACTAAGTCTGTACCCAACAATCGAGCCTCTCCCGGCTCAAACCACCCAACTGGCGATCTACACCGTATACCGTATAATGCTTCATACGGAGTCATCTGAATGCTCGACTGGTAGCTATTATTGGAAGAAAATTCCGTTAACGGCAAGAACTGATCCCAAGAACCTCCGAAGTCAATAACACAAGCGCGGAGCATATCCTCCAAGATCTGAATAGTACGCTCGGACTGCCCGTTCCTCTGAGGATGAAATGTTGTTCTCAACTCAACTTGAGTACCAAACTCATGCTGAATTGCCCTCCAAAAGTGCGAGGTAAATTGCGTACCTCGATTAGAAATGATGGACACAGGTACACCGTGAAGGCAAACTGTCACGACCCCAAATCCTAAGCCGGTCGTGATGGCGCCTATCGTGGAACTAGGATAGCCAATATATCACATGTTCACAATTTCTTTTTAAATCCCATTTCCAAAATCTGAGCATTTCATAAATATACAGAAACTACTGAATAAAGTAGGTCATCATAATACAATACTGCTAACCCCAAAACCCGGAGCCAACGTGTCATGAGCATCTAGAAGAATGAGTCATAATATACTGTCATAATACAAAACCTCCAAATGAAATGAAGATACAACAGGGAGGGAAAAATAGAGATGATGCGGACGCTGAACAGCTACCTCTATATCCTGCAAATCTGGCTCCACTGCGGAATAAAGGCTAATGCTCGATGTCTGCTCCTGAATCTGCACACAGAAGTGCAGGGAGCAATGTGAGTACACCAACTCAGTAGTAATGAAAATAAATCAGGTCTGAGCAGCAAGAACACATAAAATCAATGTCATCAAATCACAAGAGGCACAGCCTTACTTTCAGATGGTATAACATAGATGTATGAAATCGTCATGCCTTAAAAATCAACTTCCGAAAAACCCCTTTAAAATCTATATTTTTCAGCAACTTCAATCGAAAGGTCTAGTATATAAAAAAAAATGAGATGAATCATATTGAGGCCCCTCGGGCAAAACATATTTCATAAGCTCAGAGTGAAAGTAGTAAAATCATCAGTAGCCCCTCGGGAAAAAACATGTATCATAATCAGCCCCTCGGGCATGCCTCACAGTCACTCATAATCAGTCACAGCACCTCACAATCACTCAGCACCTCACAGTCACTCAGCACCTCACGGCCACTCATACCTCCCAATCACTCATCACTCGGCACTCGCACTCAGTAGGTACCTACGCTCACTGGGGCTGTGTACAGACTTTGACTTCGGAGGGGCTCCTTCAGCCCAAGCCCTAAATAAACAGCTAAATCATGGCATCAATCACTCTCGGGCTCTCGGAATGTCTCATATCATAAATATCCTCACAACATTGGCCCTCATCCGCACTCAGTCAGACACTCTCAACATGCCACTCGGTCCATAAATAAAACGGGGTTCTCGACCCAATTAGTATTTCATTTCAAGAAATCGTAATATCATCAAATAGGAGTGTCAACAATTTCACAAGAAAGACTGAGTGAAAAATCATAGTTTCAAGTAGTGAGAATATCAGTAAAATAGCCCCCAAGGGGTTAAAACAGATCGGCACTAGGCCCCAAACATGGCTCACAGCCCAAATATTACACAATTCTTTAGAACATAATTAACATAAGGTTTTGAGTAAATATGCAACTCATTAGTCGCCGCAGAGAGGAACTAGTCCAATCCAAAAGTCAGTACGCACCACATACTTGTCATCCGACATGTGCGCCATTCTAGAAATAGTAAAAAATATGAAGTTCGGGGTTTCATACCCTCAGGACAAGATTTATAGCCATTACTTACCTCTACCAGGCCGCGACCCTAGTCCGCAATGCACTTGCCCATCAGATTGGCTCCCGATTGCACTGAATCTAGCCAAAACTAGTTTAACATCATCAATATATATCGAAGGAACTAAACCCAATCAAAAATCATCAAATTAAACAAGAATCTCGAAATTCGGCAAAACCCGAGCTCCGGGCCCACGTCTCGGAATCCGATAAAAATTACATCACAAGAACCCTTATCCTCCCACGAGTCCGTACATACCAAGAACATCAAAATCGGACACCAATTGTCCACTCAAATCCTCAAAAGAAAAATAAATTTTCCATGCACCCTTATTCCCCAGCTTTGGTTCAATTTCTAGAAAATTTATGGTTTAATCACTTAGGAATTGACATAAAAACGAGTTATGAATTTGAAAACCTTACCTCCAAGTGATTCCCTTGATTTCCCTTCAAATCCCTCTCAAATAGCTCTCAACTCGCATGCAACAATGGAGGAAAATATAAGCCAATTCGCACTTCAGGCCTTTTCAAACATTTTGCCCAGCTAAAATATTTCTTCATCGCGAACGCGTCACTAGGAACGCGTTTGCATAGAACAATCCAACAGGCCCCTACTTTAACTCTACGCGAACGCGGCTTCAATCTCGTGAATGTGAAGCACTTCTACCCATGGCCTTCGCGAACGCACCCTCTGACCCGTGAACGCATAGGCCAATACCCCTGGGGTCCCCAAAAGGCTCACAACTCTACGTGAACGCACATACACCCCCGCGTTCGCGATGACCACCCAGATCAACACTCCGCGTTCGCACCCCTTCGCCCTTGAATGCATAGAACAACTGGCTACCTTCCACCAAACACTCTATGCGAACGCGAGCCCCCCTCTGCGAACGCAAAGAGTAAAAATCTGTTGCAGAAACACCAGCAAACCAGCGAAGTTCCAAAACAAAAAATCGATCCGTTAACCATCTGAAACACACCCGAGGCCCTCGGGACCTCAACCAAACATACAAACATATCCCATAACATCATTCAAACTTAGTCGAGACTTCGAAACACCAAAAACAACGCAACAACACAAAAAACGCATCAAATTCAAGCCTATGAACTTTGAAACTTCCAAATTTCGCCAACTATGTCGAAACCAACCAAAACACCTCCGATTGACCTGAAATTTTGCAGACATACCCAAAATGACATTACGAACCTGCTCCAACTTCCGGAATTCCATTCCGGCCTCGATAGCCAATTTTCCACTGCCAACCGCGAATTGCCAAAAAATAATTTTAGCCAATTCAAGCCTAATTCTACACCGGACATCACAAAAATATTCTAACACACTCCTAAGTCCCAAATCACCTAACGAAGCTATCCGAGCCATAAAATCCGCATTCCGAGGTCGCTTACCAATAAGTCAACTCTCAGTTGACTTTCTCAACTATTAGGCTACTTTAAAAGGCTAAATGCCTAAACCCTCACCATAACCACTCTGGAACCAAACCAACTGATCCAACACATCAAAAACAGGATAGTGATAAATAACAAATGTAGAAATAGGGGAAACGGGGTAAATCTCACGGAACGACCGGTCGGGTCGTTACATCCTCCCCCTCTTAAACAAATGTTCGTCCTCGAACGGGTCTAGAAACATACCTAGAGTCTCAAATAAGTGAGGATATCTGTCTTGCATCTCCCTCTTGGTCTCCCAGGTGGAATCCTCCACCGGCAGCCCTCTCCACTGAACCTTCACTAAAACTATATCCTTAGACCTCAGCTTCCTGACCTGTCAACCCAAAATAGCCACTGGCTCCACCGCATATGACATATCACCCTCGAGCTGAACCGTGCTGAAGTCCAAAACATGGGAAGGGTCGCAAACATACTTCCGGAGCATCGAAACATGGAATACTGGATGAATACTTGATAAACTGGGAGGCATCGAAAGCCTATAAGCTACCTCCCCAACCCTTTGAAGTACCTCAAATGGCCCAATGAACCTAGGACTCAGCTTCCCTCTCTTCCCGAATCTCATAACACCCTTCATGGGTGACACCTTCAGCAACACCTTATCCCCAACCATGAAAGACACATCTCGGACCTTCCGGTCCGCATAACTCTTCTGCCTAGACTGCATCATGCGAAGCCGCTCCTGAATCAACTTTTCCTTACTCAAAGCATCCTGAACCAAGTCTGTGCCCAATAGCCTGGCCTCGCCGGGCTCAAACCAACCAACCGGAGACCTACACCTCCTACCATACAAAGCCTCATACGTAGCCATCTGAATACTCGACTGATAGCTGTTATTATATGCAAACTCCGCTAGTGGCAGAAACTGATCCCATGAACCACCAAAGTCAATCACACAAGAACGCAACATATCCTCCAAAATCTGAATGGTACGCTCCGACTGCCCGTCGGTCTAAGGATGAAACGATGTGCTCAACTCAACCTGAGTACCCAACTCTCTCTGCACGGCTCTCCAGAACTGAGATGTGAACTAAGTGCCTCTGTCGGAAATGATAGAAACTGGAACCCCATGCAATCGGATAATCTCCCTGATATAAATCCCAGCTAACCTCTCCGATGAATACGTATTACCAACAGGAATGAAGTGCGTAGACTTGGTCAGCCGATCCACAATAACCCATATAGCATCAAACCTCCTCGAAGTCCGTGGGAGTCCAACTACGAATTCCATGGTGATCCGCTCCCACTCCCACTCCGGAATATCAAACCTCTAAAGCAATCCACCAGGTCTCTGGTGCTCATACTTGACCTGCTGACAGTTGAGACACCGAGACATAAACTCCACAATATCCTTCTTCATTCTCCTCCACCAATAATGCTGCCTCAAGTCCTGATACATCTTCACGGCACCCGGATGGATGGAATACCGCGAACTATGAGCCTCTGCTAGAATCAAATCTCGAAGCCCATCTATGTTGGGCACGCAAATCCGGCCATGCATCCTCATGAACCCATCATCACCAGTAACCACATCCTTCGCATCACCGCGACAGACCCTGTCCTGAAGAACAAGAAAATGTGGATCATCATACTGGCGTGCTGTAATCTGATCGTAAAAAGAGGACCTGGAGGCTACACAAGCCAACACCCGCGGGGGCTCTGATAGATCCAATCTCACCAAATGACCTGCTAAGGCCTGAAAATCAAGGGCTAATGGCTTCTCTTCTACTGGAAGGTAAGATAAACTCCTTAAACTCTTTGCTCTGCGACTCAAGGCATCGGCCACTACATTGGCCTTCCTGGGATGATATAAGATAGTGAGGTCAATAATCCTTTAGGAGATCTAACCATCTCCTCTGACGTAAATTCAAGTCCTTCTACCTCAGCAGATACTGCAAACTGCGATGATCAGTGAAAATCTCACACTGCACTCCATACAAATAATGCCGCCAAATCTTCAAGGCATGAACAATGGCAGCTAACTCAAGATCGTGCACTGGATAATTATTCTCGTGCACCTTCAACTGTCTGGATGCGTAGGAAATCACCCTACCGTCCTGCATCAATATCGCTCCCAAGCCAACTCTAGAAGCATCACAATAAATTGTGTAAGAACCCAAACCAGCAGGCAAAACTAGTACTGGAGTTGTAGTCAATGCTGACTTGAGCTTCTGAAAGCTCTCCTCACACTCGTCAGACCATCTGAATAGAGCACCCTTCTGGGTCAATCCGGTCAAAGGCGAAGCAATAGAAGAGAATCCCTCCACAAAACAACAGTAATAACCTGCCAAACCAAGGAAGCTCCTAATCTCTGTAGCTGAGGACGGTCTGAGCCAACTCTGCACCGCCTCTATCTTCTTCGGATCAACCTGAATCCCCTCACTAGACACCACGTGCCCCAAGAAAGCTACCGAACCAAGCCAAAACTCACACTTGAAGAATTTTGCATAAAGCTTATCCTCCCTCAACCTCTGCAACACAACTCTCAAATGCTGAGCATGCTCATCCTGGCTACGAGAATAAACCAGGATGTCATCAATGAACACAATAACGAAGGAATCAAGATAAGGCTGAAACACGTTGTTCATCAATTGCATGAACGCAGCTGGGGCATTGGTCAGCCCCAATGACATAACCAAGAACTCATAATGACCATAGCTGGTCCTGAAAGCGGTCTTCGGAATATCGGAATCCCAAATCCTCAACTGATGATACCCAGATCTCAAATCAATCTTGGAAAACCCTCTGTCTCCCTGAAGCTGGTCAAACAAATCATCAATACGGGGCAAGGGATATCGGTTCTTCACCATAACCCTATTCAACTGCCGATAGTCAATACACATATGCATGGACCCATCCTTCTTCTTTACGAACAACACCGATGCACCCCAAGGTGACACACTAGGCCGAATGAACCCCTTATCCAGGAGCTCCTGAAGCTGCTCATTCAATTCCTTTAGCTCTGTTGGTGCCATACGATATGGTGGAATAGAAATAGGTTGAGTGTCTGGAACCAGGTCAATACCAAAATCAATATCTCTCAGGTGGCATGCCTGGCAGGTCTGCAGGAAACACATCCGGAAAGTCACGGACCACAGGAACTGAATCAATAGCGGGAGTCTCACCACTAACATCCCTCACAAAGGCCAAATAAGATAAACACCCTTTCTCAACCATGCTTTGAGCCTTCAGGTAAGAAATCACACTGCTAGGCATATACTCGGAAGAACCTCTCCACTCAACCCTCGGACACCCCGGCATAGCTAAGGTCACGATCTTAGCATGACAATCAAGAACAGCATGGCACGTAGATAACCAATCCATGCCCAATATCACGTCAAAATCGACCATGCTGAGTAGCAGTAGGTCCACTCGGGTTCTCTAGACCCCCAATAGATATAATGCATGACCGATACACACGGTCCACAAAAATAGTATCGCCCACCGGAGTCGACACATGAACAGAGGTGACTAGAGACTCATGGGGCATATCCAGAAAAATCGGCAAAATATGAAGAAACATAGGAATAGGTGGAACTAGGGTCAAATAAAGCCAAGGCATCACAACAACAAACTGAAACAATACCCGCAATCACGGCATATGAGGCCATAGCATCCGTCCTGGATGGAAATGCATACATGCGAGCCTGACCTCCCCCTGCTCGACCTCCCTCTCAACGGTGGCCTCTGGCTGACTGACCACCACCCCTGGCTGCCTGGGCGGGTGGTGAAGTGATTGGAGCTGAAGTCGAGGGCTGGCCCCTCTGCTAAGAAGATCCACCGGAACAGCAGGGACACTGCCTCCACCCGTGCCCGAACTCTCCACACTCAAAACAACTCCCTAGAGCTGGAGGCGGGGACTGATAGAAAGCCCTAGCACCCGTACGGCCACTGGAAGACTCATGCATAGAAGATCCCTGAACTAGAGGTGTTCGAGTTACACTCTGAGCTGGGAGGGAACCAAATGAAGTACGTCCTGACTGAGAACCACGGGAACCCTACCCCGAGGAGGCACCACTATATGTTGGACGGCCTGACCGAGGAGGCCTGAATGAACGGCCCCTACCCTGCTGAAATTGTCCCCTGAATGGAGCACCACTAGAACTGCCTGAACCACGAGGCCTCTTGGCCTCCCTCTCCTCCCACTCCTAGCGGTGAACAGACTCAATATCTCGAGCTATGTCAACAACCTGCTCGAATGAAGCACCCGATACGCTCTCCCGAGTCATAAGCAACTGAAGCTGATAAGAAAGACCATACACAAACTTCCTCACCCTCTCCCTATCAGTAGGGAAAATCTCAGAAGCATACCTAGCCAACTCGGAGAACCTCATCTCGTACTGAGTAACTGATAACTCTCCCTGGCATAGCTGCTCAAACTGCCTGCACTGCTCCTCTCTGTGGGACTGAAGAACATACCCAGTGCAGCCTACTCAGGTGCCCTGGCAGCTGGAGTCTGATTGCCTCCCCCGACCTGAGCTGTAGTGGCAGAAGAATACATGGCGACTTCCTGAACCAAATTGGTGCATACTGTCAATATCTGAGACAGGGCCTCCTGAAGACCCGAAATAACCCTAGGCACTGCTGGTGCCTGAGCCTGTCCCGCTGGGACACCATCGGCGGGAACCTGATCATGATCGATAGGGGGATACTGAGGTACTGCCCCATCTGTTGCGCGGGCTGGCCCCCTACCTCTACCATGGCCTCGACCGCGACCTCGACCTCTCGATTGTCTAGCCGGTGACTGGTCACTCTAATCGGTGCGGCGTGTCCTCACCATCTATTAGAGAATGAAACAACGTAAGTTCAGATTTCAAGAATCAATAGATCAGCACGAAAGAGTTCAAGAAAGATAGAAATATTTCCTAAAAGTTCGGCAGTCTCTCGAAGATAAGTACAGACGTCTCCGTACCGATCCGCAAGAATCTACTAAACCTGCGCATGACCGTTGAGTCCTATGTAACCTAGGGCTCTGATACCAAACTGTCACGACCCCAAACCCTAAGCCGGTCGTGATGGACCCTATCGTGGAACTAGGCTAGCCAATATATCACATGTTCACAATTTCTTTTAAAATCCCATTTCCAAAATCTGAGCATTTCATAAATATGCAGAAACTACTCAATAAAGCAGGTCATCATAATACAATACTGCTAACCTCAAAACCCGGAGCCAACGTGCCATGAGCATCAAGAAGAATGAGTCATAATATGCTGTCATAATACAAAACCTCTGAATGAAATGAAGATACAACAGGGAGGGAAAAATAGAGATGTTGCGGACGCTGAATAGCTACCTTTATATCCTGCAAATCTGGCTCCGCTGCGGAATAAAGGCTAATGCTCGATGTCTGCTCCTGAATCTGCACACAGAGGTGCAGGGAGTAATGTGAGTACACCAACTCAGTAGTAATGAAAATAAATCAGGTCTGAGCAGCAAGAACACATAAAATCAATGTCATCACATCACAAGAGGCACAGCCTTACTTTCAGATGGTATAACATAGATGTATGAAATCGTCATGCCTTAAAAATCAACTTCCGAAAAACCCCTTTCAAATGTATATTTTTCAACAACTTCAACCGAAAGGTCTAGTATATAAAAAAATGAGATGAATCATATTGAGTCCCCTCGGGCAAAACATATTTCATAAGCTCAGAGTGAAAGTAGTAAAATCATCAGTAGCCCCTCGGAAAAAAACATGTATCATAATCAGCCCCTCGGTCATGCCTCACAGTCACTCATAATCAGTCACTCAGCACCTCACAGTCACTCAGCACCTCACAGTCACTAATACCTCCCAATCACTCATCACTCGGCACTCGCACTCAGTAGGTACCTGCACTTACTGGGGTTGTGCACATACTTCGACTTCGGAGGGGCTCCTTCAGCCCAAGCGCTAAATAAACAACCAAATCATGGCATCAATCACTCTCAGACTCTAGGCATGTCTCATATCATAAATATCCTCACAACATTGGCCCTCCACCGCACTCAGTCAGACACTCTCAACATGCCACTCGGACCATAAATAAAATGGGGTTCTCAACCCAATTAGTATTTCATTTCAAGAAATCGTAATATCATCAAATAGGAGTGTCAACAATTTCACAAGAAAGACTGAGTGAAAAATCCTATTTTCAAGTAGTGAGAATATAAGTAAAATAGCCCCCAAGGGGTTAAAATAGATCCGCACTAGGCCCCAAACATGGCTCACAGCCCAAATATTACACAACTCTTTAGAACATAATTAACATAAGGTTTTGAGTAAATTTTCAACTCATTAGTCGCCGCGGAGAGGAACTATTCCAATCCAAAAGTCAGTATGCGCCACGTACTTGTCATCCGACATGTGCGCATTCTACAAACAGTAAGAAATATGAAGTCCGGGGTTTCATACACTCAGGACAAGATTTATAGCCATTACTTACCTCTACCGGGCTGCGACCCTAGTTCGCAATGCACTTTCCCCTTAAATTGGCTCCCGATAATACCGAGTCTAGCCTAAATTATTTTAACATCATCAATATATATCGAAGGAACTCAACCCAATCGAAAATCATCAAATTAAACAAGAATCTCGAAATTCGGCCAAACCCGAGCCCTAGGCCCACATTTCAGAATCCGATAAAAATTACCTCAAAAGAACCCTTATCCTCCCACGAGTCCGTACATACCAAGAACATCAAAATAGGACCACAATTGCCCACTCAAATCCTCAAAAGAAAAATAATTTTCCGTGCACCCTTCTTCCCTAACTTTGGTTCAATTTCCAGAAATTTTATGGTTTAATCACTTAGGAATTGACATAAAAACGAGTTATGAAGTTGAAAACCTTACCTCCAAGTGATTCCCTTTATTTCCCTTCAAATCCCTCTTAAATAGCTCTCAACTCGCATGCAACAATGGAGGAAAATATAAGCCAATTCGCACCTCATGCCTTTTTAAACATTCTGCCGAGCTAAAATATTTCTTCATCGCGAATGCGTCACTAGCACCGCGTTCGGATAGAACATCTAACAGGCCCCTACTTTAACTCTACGCGAACGCGGCCTCAAGCCTGCGAAGCACTGCTACCCCAGGCCTTCGCGAACGCACCCTCTGACCCGCGAATGCATAGGCCAATACCCCTAGGGTCCCCAAAAGGCTCACAACGCTACGCGAACGCGCACACACCCCCGCGTTCGCGATGACCACCCAGATCAACACTCCGAGTTCGCACCCCTTCGCCTGCGAACGCATAGAACAACTGGCCCCTTTCCACCAAACACTCTATGCTATAGCGAGCCCCCCTCCATGAAAGCATAGAGTAAAACTCTACTGCAGAAACACCAGCAAACCAGCCAAGTTCCAAAACCAAAAATCGATCCGTTAACCATCCGAAACACACCCGAGGACCTCGGGACCTCAACCAAACATACCAACATATCCCATAACATCATTCAAACTTAGTCGAGCCTTCAAAACACCAAAAACAATGCAAAAACACCAAAATCACATCAAATTCAAGCCTATGAACTTTGAAACTTCCAAATTTTGCCAACTACGTCGAAACCAACCAAAACACCTCTGATTGACCTGAAATTTTGCAGACATAACCAAAATGACAATACGAACCTGCTCCAACTTCCGAAATTCCATTCCAACCTCGATAGCCTATTTTCCACTGTCAACCGAAAATCGCCAAAAACTAACTTTCGCCAATTCAAGCCTAATTCTACACCGGACATCACAAAAATATTCTGAACACACTCCTAAGTCCCAAATCACCTAACGAAGCTATTCGAGCCATAAAATCCACATTCAGAGGTCTTCTACCAATAAGCCAACTCTCAGTTGACTTTCTCAACTATTAGGCTACTTTAAAAGGCAAAATGCCTAAACCCTCACCATAACTACTCCGGACCCAAACCAACTGATCCAACACATCAAAAATAGGATAGTGATAAATAACAAATGCAGAAATAGGGGAAACGGGGCAAATCTCACGGAAAGACCGGTCAGGTCTTTACACGAACGATCTCTCGAATATATATCTCTGCCAACCGCTCCGAGGTATAAGTACTTGCCACCGGAATTAAATGTGTTGATTTAGTCAGCTTATCCACAATAACCCAAATGGCGTTGAACTTCCTCTGAGTCCGTGGGAGTCCAACGACGAAATCCATAGTGATACGCTCCCACTTCCACTCAGGAATCTCTATCTGCTGAAGCAAACCACCGGGTCTCTGATGCTCATATTTCACCTGCTGACAATTCAAGCATCGAGCCACATAAGCAACAATATCCTTATTCATTATTCGCCACCAATAATGCTACTGCAAGTCCTGGTACATCTTGGCAGCTCCCAGGTGAATATAATACTTAGAACTGTTAGCCTCCTCAAGGATCAACTCACGAAGCCCATCAACATTAGGCACACACACTCTACCCTGCATCCTCAAAACACTGTCATATCCAACCGTAACCTTATTGGAACAACCGTGCCGAACTGTGTCCCTAAGGACCATCAAATATGGGTCATCATCCTGCCGATATCTGATACGCTTAAATAAGGAAGACCGAGCGACTGTTCAAGCTAAAACATGGCTGGGCGAAATATCCAACCTCACGAAATGATTATCCAAAGTCTGAATATCTGAAGCTAACGGCCTCTCACCGACTGGAATGAATGCAAGGTTGGCCATAATTACTGCCTTCCTACTCAATGCATCGGCCACCACATTGGCCTTTCTCAGATGATGCAATATAGTGACATCATAGTCTTTCAATAACTCTAACCATCTCCTCTGGCCCAAATTGAGATCCTTTTTTCTTGAACAAATACTGAAGGTTATGATGATCCGTGTAAATCTCACACAACACGCCATAAAGATAGTGCCTCTAAATCTTCAACGCGTGAACAATGGATGCCAACTCCAAGTCATGGGCAAGATGATTCTTCTCATGAATCTTTAACTGTCGAGACGCATATGCAACCACTCTGACCTCTTGCATCAGTACTGCTCCAAACCCAACACGAGAAGCATCACAATATACCGTGAAAGATCCTGAACCTGATGGTAACACCAACACTGGTGCTGAAGTCAAAGCTGTCTTGAGCTTCTGAAAGCTCGCCTCACACTCGTCCGACCATTTAAATGGGGCACCCTTCTGAGGCAATATCATCATTGGGGCTGCTATAGATGAGAACCCCTCCACAAAATGATAGTAGTAACCCTCCAAACCCAAGAAGCTCCTAATTTCCGTGGCTGAAGTGGGTCTAGGCCAGTTCTTGATTGCCTCTACCTTCTTAGGGTCTACTTGAATACCCTTTGCTGATAAGATGTGACCCAAGAAAGCTACTGAATCTAACCATAACTCGCACTTTGAAAATTTTGCATACAGCTGACTATCCCTCAAAGTCTGAAGCACTATTCGGAGGTGCCTCTTATGCTCTTCCCGACTGCGGGAGTATATAAGAATATCATTAATGAACACAATTACTAAGGCATCTAGATAAGGCTTGAAAATCCGATTCATCAAGTCCATAAATGTTGTTGGGGCATTAGTCAAACCAAAGGACATCACCAAAAAATTCATAGTGCCCATACCTTGTCCAAAAGGCTATCTTAGGGACATTGGATGCCCTAATCCTCAACTGATGGTAGCCCCACCTCAGATCAATTTTCGAAAATACCCTAGCACCCTGAAGCTGATCAAATAAATCATTAATCCTCGGCAATGGATATTTATTCTTGATAGTAACTTTATTCAACTATCAGTAGTCTATACACATCCTCATTGATCCATCCTTCTTCTTCACGAACAAAACCGGCCCTCTCCAGGACGAGACACTAGGTCTAATGAATCCCTTATCAAGTAAGTCTTGCAACTGTTCTTTCAATTCTTTCAATTCTGGTGGGGCCATCTGGTATGGAGGAATAGAAATGGGCTGATTGCCCGGAGCCACATCAATGAAAAAATCATATCCATGTCAGATAGCATCCCCCGAAGGTCTACAGGAAACATATCGGGAAACTTACGAAAAATAGGCACTGACTCTATTGAAGAAACTTCAGCAATAGAATCACGAATATGAGTCAAATAAGCCAAACACCTTTTCTCAACCATGCGACGAGCCTTGGCATAAGAAATCACTCTGCTGAGAGAATGACCAGGAGTCCCTTTCCATTCTAATCGAGGCAAAGCTGGCAAGGCTAACGTAATTGTCTTGGCGTAATAGTCTAGGATGGCATAATAAGTTGACAACCAATCCATGCCTAAAATGACATCAAAATCGACCATGTCAAGAAGCAAAAAGTCTACACTAGTTTCAAGATCCTCAATAACGATTACGCACGAATGATACACAAAATCTACCACAACAACATCCCACACCGGTATAGACACATAAATAGGGACACTCAAGGAATCACGGGGCACAACCAGATATGAGGCAAAATATGATGACACATAAGAATAAGTTGACCCCAGATCAAATAAAACTAAAGCATCTCTATTACAAACTGAAATGGTACCTATGATAACGGCATCGGAGGACTCCACCTCAGGTCTGGCTGGAAATGCATACAATCGGGTTGGGCCCCACCACCCTAAACTACGTCTCTTGGAGGATCTCTGACAGGTGGACCTCCACCTCTAGTGGGATGGCCTCCACCTCTAGCATTCTGACCTCTACCTCTGACTACCTGACCCTTACCCCTAGCTGGCTGGGCAGGTGGTGCTGCAGCTGCTGCCGGAACTATAGCACGAGAATTCTGTTACTGAGGCTGATTACCCAAAAATTTCGGACAAGCTCTCTGAATGTGACCCTACTCACCACACTCATAACTCCCATCCTGATATTGAGGCTGACCCTGACGAACCGGTTGACCACGATAATAACTCTGAAGATGAGGTACTCTGATAGAGGCTAACTGGTTGAATGAGGCAAATAAGTGCCACGGACACCTGAGGCACCATGGGAGAAGTGCTGAATTAAATGGCCTGGAGGAATATCCTCTACCCTGAGTGTCCCCGCTTCCAGATGAGGAATCGTTGAATCCACCAGAATGGCGAGGTCTTTTGTCTGACCCCTGACCTCCCATCCCGAGAACTGTCTCCACTCTCCTGGCCGCATCCTGAAAAGAAATCTCGGTCTCTGTCTCCTTAGACATCTGCAACCTGATGGGTTGAGCAAGGCCCTCAATAAATCGCCTGACCCTCTCTCTCTCTCTCTCTCTCTCTCTCTCTCTCTCTCTCTGTCTGTTGGTAATAAAAGAATAGCATGCCCGGCCAAATCCACAAAGCGATTCTCATACTGGGTAACGGTCATGCTGCCCTGCTGAAGACGCTCAAACCGATGACGATTCTCCTCCCTGGTAGTGATAGGCAGAAACTTCTCCAAAAAGATATGGAAAAACTGATCCCAAGTCAAAGCAGGTGACCCAGCTGGTCTAGTCAACAAATAATCTCTCCACCATTTCTCGGCGGAACCAGTCATCTGAAACGCGGCGAAGTCGACCCCGTTGGTCTTCAATTTATCCATGTTCCAAAGAACCTCATGACAGCTGTCGAGATATTATTGAGGATCCTCTAAAGTGGAACCGCTGAAACGAACAGGGAACAACTTGTGAACCTGTCCAATCTCCATAAAGCATCGGAGGACATAGTTGCCCCCTCAACAAGCGGTGCTGTAGCAACTGGCTGAACTACCCTAACTATATTGGTTGTCGGGGTTTGAAGCTGAGGAGTAACAATCTTCTCTGGAGTATGGGTAACAGAAATCTGGACCCCTCCTCCAGCTTAAGATACGAATACTTCCATGGGGAGTGCGCTAGTCTGAGCTACACTCTCCATAAAGCCCATTAATCTGACCAAAGCATCCTGAAGCACCGGGGTAGCAATAAACCCTTCTGGGACCTGAGCTGGTCAAGCTGAAATGGTCTGAGCTGGAGCCCCCCCACCCCCTCCCCCCAATCAATCTCAATCTGGGGCTCTGCAGCTGGAGGTGTTGTCTGAGCAATAGGTTGTGTATTTCCCTTGCCTCGGCCCTTGACGTGGCCTCAGCATCTGCCCCTAATAGGAGTTGCTGCTGCTGGAAGACCGGATGTTGTTCAGCGGAAGAAGAAGCACATATTCTCGCCATCTGCGAGAGAATAGAATAGTTCAATCAGTATTTTTAAGATATCAAGAATCGCACGACAAAGTAGAAATGAAAATTGAGTTTGTTCCTAACTTCATAGCCTTTGAAAGATAAGTACAGATGTCTCCGTACCGATCCTTCAGACTCTATCAAGCTTGTTCATGAATTGTGAGACCTAGGCAACCTAGTGCTCTGATACCAACTTGTCACGACCCAAATTCTCAACCCACGGGATCGTGATGGCGCCTAACACAATACTTTCTAGGCAAGCCAATGTTAGAAATTTACTAACCGTTTCTATAAAAGTTTACATAACACAATAGAACAATCTTACGATAAAACAAATAAATCTAATGATTTCCAGTAAATGACTTCATGAATAATATTAGATAAAATGAAATGAACCACGAACTAGTACCATTTATATATCTAACCAGGTTCTAGTGTCACAACTCACGAACTACTAATGAGTACTACAAGTATTTGGCTGAAAGAAAAAAATATCTCTGTTTAAAACAACTAAATAGTGTAGAGAAGGCTCCAGGAGTCTGTGAACGCCAGCAGATCTACCTCGTGTCTCCGTGAAAATGTGCAGCTACGACTCAAACTTAACTCTGGCTGGTACCTGGATCTGCACAAGAAGTGCAGAGTGCAGTATCAGTACAACCGACCCCATGTACTTAGTAAGTGTGGAGCCTAACCTCGACGAAGTAGTGATGAGGCTATGGCGGGGCATTTTATAAAATAACCTATGAACAATATATAATACAGCAAGAAGGAAATAATAATAAACTAAATAACCGGTAACTTGCAACATTAAATAAAAACAACTCGGATAACTTTTCCAGCTATCAGCTATAACCAAACCTTCTCAAATTTTCCAAGTTTCAATTTAAATCACAGTATGAAAACCTTTTAAATAAAATAGGTAGTTTTCCAAATAATTACTTTTTTTTTTAAATCAGTAAAACATAATTATTCTCCCTTATCGCTCCTTGTTGCGGCGCGCAACCCACTCCCACCTGTCCTCCCTTATTGCTATCGTGCCCCTCTTTCCTCGCGGAGATCGGGTTTATGAAATTCGGTTGGGACAACCCTTTCCTTTTGGGAAAGGGTTTTGTTTTTTGAGAGTCGCCACCTAACGATTTTTAAAGGTGCGTTAGGACACCAAAGAGGTTCATTTACAGCTACGTTGTTAACCAGATATAGGGTAAGGGCTTGAAATTATCCTAAGGGGAAGGTGTTAGGCACCCCTCAGGATCCACAAGTATGGTTCCCGGCCAAACAGCTTTTGTGAATTTGTACGACTTAGCAAACAAACAAATAAAGGCTCAAATAAGAATGGATTTAAGTCTTAAGCATGCAGATGTTTGAAAATAGTAAAGAAGGTTAGATTTTGAAAGGATTACGATCTAAGCATATAAAGGGTATCCTAGGTTTATAATAATATGGATCACATCAGTACAATAACTGGTAATCACTCCTCAAAGAGGGGCTACACGTGGTATTAGAGCACCGGTCATCATATCCATATCTACCCTTTCCCACTCCGTAAAGGTAATTAGAGAAATTGTTGGTCTCGACCTCTATTGCATGCTGTTACTCGTCCCTTCCTATCAGTCCCGGAGGAATTTAGGATTTCTATCCTATAAGGGAGGTGCTAGGCAGACCCTCAGGCTTAAAAGCAAAACACTAAGCGACAAACAAGAAACATATAGGACTGCAATTAAGGGGATAAACATACAAACATGAAAAAGGCTCAAGTACCTCCACACATAGTACACATAAACAGCATGACTCATACACAGTTAAGGTCCAGATTAAGGTTCAGATCCTAAGCATGGTATCTAAGTGATAACACAAAGACAGATTTATTGCATAACTCAGAGAGGAAGTCTTAATCAGGCTTGCCTATTGGTCTTAAACATGCTAACAGTTGAACACTAATCACAAAGGAAAGTTCTGGTTTTATTTCTTTAACTGATTTCCTAAGGCTTGCCTAGGTGTAAAATAACATGCACCAATAGTTTGGACTAGGTGTTGTTAAGCGAGTATGAATGAAATCCTAAAATATGGTATCTAATGCACAGGTAGGGATGCATAATGATGCATATGCAGAGTTCTAAGAAGGATTTCTAAATACTCACAGCATTATGCGCGATTTAAGAATATGCAAGAGTACAATTTGTTAGTGTTATTCTAGGGACAGGATTTCTAAGTGTACATGGCAGCGTAGAGCATGATTGTAAAGTACTGGTTATTAACACATTTTTTAACGCATGATTTTCTAAGTGATATGATAATGAGATGGACATGCTGAAAACAGTGAGTGTAAGTCCTAGGGAACATGATCTCTAATGCATAAAATGAGTCCTAGGAATAGTTTCTATTGTGCAAGTAGGAATATAAACCTAATAACATGCCTTCTACCCCTTTTAATAGCTAAAGCATGCATAGTCACCCCTTCCCTTTCCATTATCCATCCTTAAGGAGTTGTTTACAACAATTATTACAGGCCATTTGCATGAATTACATAATTGAATAATGAAAAGAAGAAGTTATACTATAGGGAGCCTACTGATAGGCCCAGAATCTCCAGAATCGTCATTGCCATTAGTTCATAGACTTTCATACAAATCCAGGTGTCTCAAAGATCCCTAAGGATCTTACGGGATCCCGGGCAGTGCTCACACCCAGATTTTCATACAAAATTGAGTAAGTGCAGTGTGGAATGGCCAGCCTTTGTGTGTAAAAGTTCAGAGGGAGCTCAAGGGTCCCAAATCAATGCTCACACTAAGGGGGCAGAACTTAAAGGTCTAGGAGTATAATAAGAGTGCTTGACATAGTTTTGAAAAAGTTGAGTTGGAAAAACAATTTGATAATGAGTAGTTTGAAATAAATTTTGGAGAACAGAAGATTTTGCTTTTAGTGAAAACAGTTTGAAAGAAAGGGATTAGGACAATCAACAACTCAGAACCACATCAGCATGTATAGTACAGGGGAGCAGTCACAAACAGGGAATAAGGGGTTGGGGACAAGTAGGTTGTTCATGAAGCAGATTTGCATACAAGTTAATACCAGAGAAATACTAAAGTATCACAGAACTTTAACAACCACAGAACAATTTTCATAAAGATGTTCCGGCCAGAAACTTAACGGAATCAGATTGAGGGATGCCAAAGAGAAAGTACATAACAAACAGAGTTACACACAGGTCTAGGGGAAAGGGTTACAGCATATGTTCAGAATTACATATAACAAAGTGACAAAAATACATGCTTATAGTGTGCTGGGGATTAGGGGTAAGACAGAGTCCTAGTGAAACATATAAGAAGGCAGTAAAACATGCTGAAACTAAAGGGAAAAGGATAATCACATTGGTAAAATAACAAATTGGCATGCTAATTGCAAGGTAAACAGCAGAACCACAAGTAGAAGCATAATAGAAACAAAAGGAATCGCAATATTAAAGAGGCATGTTGTTTTGATGCTTTAAGTTAAACTGAAAAACATACTAGTTAAATGAGAGAATAAGTGCAGAGTGAGGAGCAGTAGAGTGTATAGTTGAGTGCAGAGCAGTAGAGTGTATAGTTGAGTGCAGAGCAGTAGAGTGTATAGTTGAGTGCAGAGTAGTGGAGTGTATAGTTTCCCAGTCTTGGCTTGAAGCCAATTGAGAATAGCAAGTAACCAGCAAGAATAACAAGAGAGAATATGTGTGTGTAAGAAAGTTCAGAACAGTATTTGTTCGTGTCGTTGTATTAGTGAAAGACTAGAGTATTTATAGCTTTTCAAAACGAGTAGAAAATAAGGTAACAAGTACTTATAAATCAATTAATATTCAATTAGAATCAATCACAGACCTGGACTCCCTAATCACGCTCAACTATGTCTAATAAAAGACGAAGCGGGCGTTGCAAATATAATCCGAGGTATTATGCCCAGAGTCGATCCCACAGGGAATTTACATATCAATTAATTCGTCAGAATACGCAACCTTTAGTCAATCAATTCTCTCAAGACTTTTTAGTATAACTTGGTGATGTTTTACTAATTCTACTGACAATGATAATAAACTAGCAATTACTAACAATGTGTTGTAAATAATGATAATAAAGGTCTAAGGTTATGGTTTCCCCCGTTGGTGAATTCTTTCGCGGATATTTCTTATAA